>APFE031718441.1:230033-257490 GCA_000404065.3 Pinus taeda | reverse complement strand
ATAATTAATATTTTTAATGGAGTCCCTAAGTATAAACTTAGGGAAAATAAAATATTAATGTGAATTAATATAAAATTGTGTTAGAAGGGTCCAAAATTCATGGATCAAGCCAGAATTAATCTTAGTCATTGATTAGGGACTTAATATTGGTCGTTGAATTGTCAAGGAGAAAAGTAGAAGAGGAGGCTTGAGGGTCACTTGGAGGACACACCGAGTTGATCAAGATTTCAATTTTCTGGGGCTGGGTTTGCTGAAGAAGTCAAAAGTGTGATCAGAGTTGTAGCTGAGGGGCAGTGAATACAGAAGCAAAGAGGCAAAGATAGTACCAAGAGGATCAAACGTAGAAGCCAGGAGAGAGGGACGCAAAGCCAACCATAGGTTCATGCAGAGGCAGTCAAGGCTCACGCAAAGGTAGCCAGGAGTTGTGAAGTGCCTTAGAGAGCTAGCGTGGGTGATGCAGAGGCTCTAAGGGCTGACGCAGTGCATCCAGAGGCTTACGTAGGGTGAGCTAGGGTGGCGTTGGGTAGACGTTGGGCCAGAAAGGGCTGACGCAGTCCCTAGAGGCTGACGTTGGGGTTTTCGTGGGGAAGATTGGAGCTGGGAGCTGTCGGATTGTTTATCTAGGGTTTCAATCGGAATATCTACTTCCGAGTAGATAGGTACTACTGCCAAGATTATTCTCTATTGGGTGAGCTAGTTTTGGCACCCAGATTATTTAGAAACTGCATAATAATAAAACCCTCAGATAGTTGCACCAGTTTTCCCACATTGGGTTTTTCTAGGAAGATTGGTCCAAAAAGAATAGTGTCACTTGTGTGCTTGTTTTGTTTCCTTCAATTGATGATCTGTAATGTGTTGAGCATGTACTTGTATTTATTTTCAGTATTTACCTGGTAAATAACTTGTTAATTAATCAAAACAAGTAGGCAAAAATAAATCAGAAAATTACATGAAGGGTTTCTAACGGGTTAGACTTAGAAATTCCAATAGATTATATGGTTGGGATCATAGATGTATTTTTTTAATACATAAATATGAAAGACAGTATGCACATGAATATGGCTGGGGAAGGCAAGTTGGTAAGCTATTAGCCCAATTTGAGCCAAAATTTGGAAAGGACCACAGAATTAGGGTGCTAACTTAGCACATCCGCTCCATTGCAATGTACTCTTCTTGGCTCATACATGAACATAACCATGATCTCCAACTTGAAATTCCTCGAAACTTCTTTTCTGATCAACAAAATTATTTTGTTGGTCCTGAGAAACCCTAAAATTAGAATGTACTTGTTTAACCATATCCTCCATTTATTTTAACATGTCTGGTCCTAGGATCAATTTATCCTCTAGGGCGCCCCAACTCAAGGGTGTCCTACACTTACTTCCATATAATACTTCAAACAGACTCATCTATAGAGATGTATGGTAACCATTGTTGTAAGTGAACTCTACCAAATGTATGTAATCCTCCCATCTAGATGGTTGTTGCATTACATAATTTGGCAACATATCTTCAACTATTTGATTTACTCACTCGATCTCCCCATTTGTTTGAGGATGGTAAGCAGTGTTGAAGTGCAGTTGTGTGCCTAGGCCTCCAAATAAGGCCTTCCAGAAAGCTTATGTAAATTTCACATCACAGTCGGAAATTATAATCTTTGGTATTCCATGTAATCTCAAAATATTTTGCATAGAAATGTTAGCAATTTGTAAAGCCTTGTAGGTTGACTGCACTATTATAAATTGAGCAGATTTTCTTAACTTATCTACTACCACCATTATTGAGTCATTCTGCTTTTTAGACTTAGGTAGCCTTGTAATAAAATCGATGGAAATTTTTTCCCACTTCCATTCCAAAATAGGCAACGAGTGGAGTAGTCCAACTAGGTGACGGTGTTCCACTTTCACTTGTTGGCATTCTAGACAACGAGCCAAATACTCAACTACTTCTTTCTTCATACTGGGCCAGAAAAATTCCTTTCTGAGTGCAATAATTAACTTTTGGTAACCAGGGTGCCCGCATATGGAATTTTATGATATTCATCTAAAATTATATTTTTAATATTTTTCTGATTAGGTACATATATTCTCCATCTATAAATAAATGTACCTTCTCGATTTACCTCATAACCTAGCTGTTGTTCATTGCTGTTTAAAATTTTAGTTTGCTGCCATAAAACTTTATATTCTGGATCCTGCATTGTTGCTTCTCTAATCTGTTCATTGAATGTAGTTCATAATTCACTGAAAGAGGCCTCATATATATAGTTTACCTTTCGACTTAAGGCATCCGTGACTCAATTATCCTTTCCTTTAAAGTGCTTGATTTCAAAATCAAATTCACTTAGGAAGTCGCCCCAGCGAGCTTGCCTAACATTCAAAGTGGGTTGCTTAAAATAGTTAGTTAAACTATGATGATCAGTCATTAATAGAAATTTCTTACCCATCAAGTAATGTCACCACATCTTTAATGCGTGGATGAATGCGGCTAGCTTTAAGTCATAGATTGAATATTTTTGTTCATGTTCCTTAAGCTTCCTAGACTCACAGGAAATAACCCTACCCTCCTACATTAGTACGCCACCTACACCTTCTTTACTGGCATCTATACAAACCACATAATCTTTGTTTGAGTCAGCAATGCTCAAAATGGGCGCGATGGTGAGTAAATACTTAAGTTGTTCAAAACTTATTTTACAATCCATGATCCACTTAAAAGTTTTTCCTTTCTTTTGCAGAGAGGTAATGGGGTATGCCACCCTAGAAAAACCTTCAACAAATCGCCTATAGTATCCGGCTAGACCCATAAATGATCTAATATCAGAGGCATCTTTTTGTATTGGCAACTCCATTGTATTTTTTATTTTCTCTAGATCCATTGCAATTCCATCCTTGGTAATGACATGTCGTAAATACTAGATTTTTTCTTTAAATAAATCACACTTGTTGTACTTGGCGTAAAATTGATGTTCTCTTAAAACTTGCAAAACAATATGGAGATATTCTTTATGTTCTTTTATATTCTAAGAGTGAATAAATATGTCATCGATAAAAATCAACACAAATTTATCCAAATACTAATGAAATAAATTGTTCATGAGGCACATGAACATCATAGGAGAATTAGTTAGTCTAAAGCGTAGCACAACACCCTCATAGCACCCATAACGAGTTCTAAAGGCTGGTTTTCCTATGCCTTCTTCCTTTATCCTAATCTGATGGTAACCCGAACAAAGGTCGATCTTTGAGAACATAGTCGCACCTTTCACTTGATCAAACAAATCATCTATATGAGGTAAAGGGTTCTCAGTTTATTTAACTGACGATAGTCCATGCATATTCACAAGGTTCCATCCTTCTTCTTAACAAAAAACACCAGAGCCCCCTAAGGTGATACACTTGGGTGGATATATTTTTTATCAAGAAGTTCTTATAGTTGCATTTTAAATTCTGTTAACTCTAGTATGCTCATGTGATAAGGGGATCAGGATACCGATGCAGCTCCCAAAATCAACTCAATGGTGAAATCTATATCCCTCTTTGGAGGAAATCTCGAAATTTCTTCAGGAAACACATTTGGAAAATTCTACACCATAGGTATATCTTCTAAAGAAACAAATTTATCTTTTGAATTAGTATATCCTACCTGTATTGCATAAATTTGGCAACCTTTTCTGATAAATTTTTCTAATTGAGAGGCTATTATTGGTCTTAATTTCAGTGGTCTTAGTATGCCCTGAATTTCCTATCTCTTTCCCTCTTTGTCCGTATAGTTAATGGTTTTGGTTTTATAGTTAATGAGGGACCAATGTTTTTCCAACCAGTCCCTGCCTATTAGGATATCATATGATCCTAGGGGTAACACATTCAATTCTGCCATAGTAGACTGACCTACTAACTTTAGGGGGTAGTTGCTAACCTTGACCAACACCCTTCTTTTTGCTCCCATGGCTAGTTGTACTAACCAATGTTTATTAAACTTAACATCTTGCAAACAACATTTTTCTACTACTTTGGGACTAATATAACTCAAAGTAGCTCTTGGGTCAATTAAAACGGATATAGTTCGGTCAAAGACTTTACCTTCAAATTCTATCATGGTTGATTGGTATTCCGCCTGATGGTCTTTAAGGGCAGCGTTAATTTTAGGAGTACTTCTTGCCATTCTCCCACAATTGATGCTTCTTGAATCTGTGCAACCTTATCAGTTCCCTTGCGATATGGACAATTTTTGACATAATGTGGTTCTCTACATCCCCAATACTGTACTGGAGGTCTAACTACTACTTCCACTTCAGTTCTACCTACATGTTCATTTGTTTTGGACTCACTTGGAAGTTTGAACCTGGCTGATTTCTGTTCATATTCCTGTTTGCTTGTCCTTTATGGGGTCCCTTGTTGACTATGGCCTTATTTCCCTTACAAATAGAGGTAAAATCAATCCCCTTTTTGTTAGCCCATCTCTTTCTCACATCTCCCTTTTTCCTTTTTTTTGATAGCATATTCAAGCCTTTCGTATAACTTCATCCATAGTTTTTGGGTTATCAAAATCGAGATGCTCTTTCACGAATAACAAGAAACTGCTGATAAATCGCTACACTTTTGCTTTTTTCCCGTATGTAAGAGACATACTGAAGCAAGGACATATTTTTTTCTATGAACTCATCCATAGACAACTAACCCAATCGAAGATTGTGAAACTCTTTTGACTTTTCATCATAAAATCTTTTAGTTAAATATTTCTCCTTAAAATACTTTTGAAAATTTTCCCAAGTTATGCTTTGCTCATTTACTCCATTTTGTTGTGTGTGGAGCATGATTGTTCAGAGGTCTTTGTTTCAGCCGGATGTATACCCTAGGAAGTTTTGTACACCCCTCCATGCGGGGGGGGCGCGGGGGTCCCCCGCGGGGTTCGGGCCACGTTTCCCCGTGAGGCTCGAGGCACCCCCTGAAGCTAAAAAACAGCATGTAAATATTCCTTAAACAGTATAGTAATTTCTAACAAATTCTAGCCTTCATTAGGCGCATGATCTGACGGCTTGTTTAAACTTTGTTATTTAGATTTTTGCCCTAGAAGGCAACCCTCTCTTTGTATAGGGTATTGTTTGACGGATAAGAGTTATTCTTGTGAGCGATAAACAGAGGTGAACTCTTGAAGAAAACATGATATTTATACGCTTTGTTTAGGTGTGTCTCTTCATTTGCTGGATAAATAGAAAAGGACTGGCTTCAGGGGACGTAGCCACAACGGGTTGAACCACGTATATCTGTGTCTCTCTTGTTTTGTGTGTTTTCTGTGTTTATATTTCTACAATATTTTATGTGTTCCATTGCTCCGTAATATATAATTTTCTAACACATTTACCATTTTTACTTCCTCCCACCACAAGGTGGCTTTTCCTTGCAGCTGAAAGATGGCCAAATGAGCCTTTAAGTTATGGCTGTATTCATACAACTCAAAATACTTATTCATATTGATGAGTCAGGCTTCAACTTCCTCTTCCTGTTCACCATCAAAGGGGAGGTTTTATTTTCCGAAATTCTCCTTGTCATTCTATTTTATGTATTTTATGTGTTTTTTATTCTGATACATTATCAGATTCTTCCTCATGATTCTCTTCGATGCCTTCTATTTCTACATTCTCGGTTTGAAACTATTGTTCACCAGTCATGTTCTTGTGCTCAGGACTAGGAATTGGTTGTTGCTGGTTCTATCTATTAGACAGACTCTTCATGATGTTTTCCTGCTCCTGCATCAACCTTTCATTATCTTCCCATAAAAAGGTCATCTCATCCTTCAGTTCTTGTACAGTTTCCAAGGTTGCAGTATTGGTATTGCGTAACTCTTCACCCAACTGTACCCATACCTCAGGATTGACTTCTTTGTAATGCCCCACTTAATCTTATCATGAAAATTTTATTAGTATTTAAATTACCTGAAAATATTGACTTATAGCTATCAAGAAATATTGGTAAATACCTTCATTTAGGAAACTGTAATTTTTATTTACTGATATAAAATTTATTATTTTTATTATTCAATTCCCAATTTGTCTTCTCAAATTTAATCTTGGATAGGATATGGTCTCCTTCCATTATTCCAATTTAAATATCCATATATTATCCCCAAAATGTCCTCAAATTTACTTGGGAGAAGATATGGTCCTCCCCAATTAAGTAGAAAATTAAATATCCATATCTTATCCCCAAAATGTCCTCTCAAATTTACTTGGGAGAAGATATGGTCCTCCCAATTAATTACCAAATTAAATATCCATATCTTATCCCCAAATTGTCCTCTCAAATTTACTTGGGAGAAGATATGGTAAGAAAAGTCAAATGAAAGGATGAGGGGGTAGTCATGACATTAATGATAGGTGGTTGAGGTGGAGGGGAGGAAGACACATATAAGGGGAAGAATGATGAGAGGAGAGGGGGATCCTTGGTTTTATTTTGTTTTTTTTTGGGGAAGGAATGTTGGAGAGTGTTTGTGAAACTTGGACGCACTACATCTGGTTGGACTTGGGTTTGGAGGGCTAGGGAACCTGTGGAGGTTCCCTGGGCTAGGAATTACTTCCTAGTTGGCTGGGAGGAAAATCCAGTCGGGTTGTCAAGAGGAGAATGGAGCTCAGGATCACCTCAAATAAGCTATTGGGACAGGTATTATCAATCATTTATTTCAGTTATGTAAATTATTACAAGTTATACATATTGCAAATAAATTGTTACAAGTTATACGTGTTGTAGACTAAATTAATTTATGTTCATGCTTATGATGTTTTATAAAACTGAAATTTCCCTTGTTATGAAAATTAGCGAAATTTATTTGAATGAGTGTAGTAGTAGTTAGAGGACCTATAGTTGGGTCCTCGCACGTGGTATTAGAGCCCAGATTCAAAATCGGGACACAAGACCCACTAGACCCAAATCTCCACTAAAAGAGTTATAACCCTCATAATTACTTGTAAGCGTTTGTTTTATAAAAATTATGTGGCACTGATTTCATTTAAGACTAATTTAATGAATTTTTTTTCTTCATGTTACCAGTAATTTAGAACTTCTTTTATCACTGCCATGTGTATCCTTAACTACATCACTCTTGATCTTAACAGCTAGCAGCCATAGAATGTTGACATATCCTTTGCATGGGCCTTTTCTTCTTGCTTCTCTATGCTAAGCACTTCACTTTCCCAATCTTCCACTTGATCCATATGACTTTGCTTGAATCTACCTTATCAAGGGTGTAGTCCTTAATTTTCTGACATGGCACATCTGAAGAATTAGAAGCTGAGTGTCCCTATTGCTCATAAATTCTCGATGGAAATAACGAATATTTCCATAGGCAGACACCATTTTATACTCCCTCGAGCATTCCTTGAGGTGCAGACGTGACTTCACAATATCAATTCAGTCATCTGACATTGGATTTGATATTTCAGAAATATCTATAATATTCTCCAGTTTTCAACCAAGATCCCATGATTCATGTTATAATATAACACAGCTTAAACACCCACAAAAAAATAAAATAAAAAATAAATTGTATGTGGGATACAAAGCCCTATTATTTGTTATACACTTTCTGTATGTATGAAGCTCTATAGGTGGGTTCTCATAAACAGTCATTTATATTGTTTGTATTTTACTATAGATAGTGAGATTGAAATCCTGAGTTATTATTATATTGAAAGCAGAGAAAAGTTATTTTGGCCCTTTTTTGTTGAACAGGCCATGTCTATCCAATTAATGTGGAAACAACTTAGAAAGAACGATGCTCGATTATTATTGGCTAGGTATTTTTTTTGGCTTCCTCCATTCAAGGGAAAATCCCACATAAGATCCACCTATTTTTGCACTATACAATTCCCGAACAATAAATTTCACTATCTTTGTGTTCATCTAAATAAATTTCCTATAGCACACTACCAATCATGTACATATTTCATTTACAAATGCTTGTAGATGTCACATCTAAGGGAAGTCATCCCATGCTTACAAAACTATTTCAGTTAAAGTTGTCATGAATAAGCATCATATTAGGAGTGACGGTGACACAAAACTGAACGCTGACAAGCACATTTATCCAAAACAATATTATCTTTCTATTTTGTCACCAAGCCTTCAAGATTTATAATTGGTGTAGGAAATCCATCAAGTTTATAATAACAAATAAAGGTTTCAATTTTTCAGCCATTATGGTGGATACTGGGAGCAAAACTTAACTGGAACTTTCAAAAACAAGGAAAAGGGACACTTTGTTGATCTATCATGCACATTTGGGCACGATATACCAAAACCTATTTAATGTTAAAAATAACCTATCATGATACCTAGCTTAAGACAACCCTTTCCACCATGCAAATCTCCCCCACAAAAAGCTTAAGAGTATCCAAATATTTGCAAAATGGATAAGATTGTCCTCTTATGGGATAAAGGATTATGTTTGGAAAATATGATTCGGTTCTTGAGGTAACTTCCACTTGCAATAATGTTATTTGTGTCACTCGTGCATCTTCCAATCTTGTTAGATGCACAATGGACCAGATACATATGTTTGATCCAAATGCCCTAATGTGTAGCATGTACATTTTATTGTCTGTATCATTCATGAGGTATCAAGAGGTTTCTCCTTATATAAATAATATACTTGCTCTGATATGGGAGTTATAAGCAAGAAATTTAACTAATACCAATGATTCGACATTCTTTACACAAAACATTTAACCTTTTGATCAGCGTTTATCAAGTAGAAATTTTCCATTTGTTTTGAACCATAGGGTTCTAAAAACTTTTGTTTGGAAGAAGTTAAAAATAAGAGGGCATGCATGCACATTGATTATTGTTTGAAGCCCAAGATGAGTGTAAGATTGTTATGTTTCTTAAGTTACCAGTGGTCTGTCATCTGAAACCCAAACAAGATGGACACTTCGAGTGTGTAGGTTGTCAAAGCCCATAGTGCATGATAAACAATAGACTTGACAACAAATAGAGATCAGGTCTCAGGAATTTGAAGAGTTTGGTCAACCATGGTTAACCGTTTACATCTTGCTTATAATGTATCACAAAAATCTAAGTTAGATTTGGACAGACCTTGGGTTTTGTATTTCTCATATATATGTGAAAGTTCTGTGTAATTTCCAGTAGTTAAACCGCTTCATCATAAAAAGGACCCTAATAATAATAATAATAATAATAATAAATAAATAAATAAAATGAAATTAAAAATAAATAAAATAAAATAAAATAAAAAATAAAAATAAAAATATAAAAAATTTAAAATTATAAAATAAAAATAAATATAACTAAAAAATATAAAATAAATAATTAAAATATAAAATAGTTAAACTATCTACAAACCGTTTCATAAATTTGAGTAGTAGAGACAAATGGTCACTTTACATTGGTAAATAAATTAGATTAACTTCACAAAAAAAAACTAACATTTGAAACCGTACTTCAGCATAGATTGCATTCGGTTAAGCTTTATGTAACATCAACTCAATGCACTCAAATCCATGTAAACATATTAAAACAAAATATATTCCAACATTCAGTGCATTATCACTCACAAGCTCTTCTGAAGGTCCACTTTGAATTTCAGATAAATCTAGGTAAGGTTTTACAGAATTAAACTAAAGCCTAAAAGTAAATTTTGTCAATGAATGTTCAATTAAGTATTTTCCATCTACATAAACTGAAGTGAATTATAGTGAATTGCTTGAAGTAGTGTTGTCAACAGCTTGGAATAAAATGGGAGCAAGAAGAGGCCCTCCCTAGAAAAATGTTGGGAGTGAAGCAATCCCAAAAACATTCTATGCACATATATTAATATATAATTTTATTAATTATAGTTACAATGCATATAATATTCAAAAAAAGGATGAAGCATGTAAATTAGTTGCTAACAGGATAGCTTTGAGTGCTACTAGTAAGACAAATAGTACATTACTAAAAAGTTATAAATGTAATTCATACTAGACTGAAGCATCAACCATCTAGTACAAGTCTCAATATCATTTGGTAGTTACAAAGTTAAAAATAAAATAGCATGAAGCAAAATGGGAAGTCAAGTTGAACTAGATGGCATCATCCATCAAGCAGTTAGAAAGTTATAAAATAGACATAAAGAAGTAGAATATGAATGAAATAGGCAGTCATGACCAAAGAGTTATGACATGGATAGAATAATGTTTACAAAATAGACTATGTTCCTGATTTACATAATAGAAACCAAAACACAAAACTGAGCTACAGTTTATTACCTCCAACCCTTCCTTACCTCCACCTAATGAGGGTGTTGTTAAAGAATTTTTAATCAACAAGTGCAATCTAACCAATGAAGAAATTACAAAAGCCTTCAGGCATTACAAGCATTTTCTTCATCGAACATCGGTCTAGAATATGGATGAAGTTCTGGAGTTGTTAAGTGGCTGTGGTTTGACAACCCCAACCTAGTTTCGAAAGGTGGTCCTTTCCAACCCTGTCTTTCTCTATTATAACTCTAAAAGAAAGTTGAATTCTAAGCTCAGTCTCTTGAAGAATTTCATGAGGGGAAAGGATATCACCAAAATTGTTCAAACTAGTGCAAGGACTTTCAATGCCAGCAAGGGGAGAATGAAATCTGGAATTGCTCTGTTGCAAAAGCTAGGCTTTGAGGGCGAAGCATTGTCACTCTTACTAGCAAGGCAGCCTGGCTTGATCATCGTGTCAGAGGAAAAGGTTGTGGAATCATTTAAACTTACTGAGGATATCGGGTTAAAGAAGGGATCAAAAATGTTTTCATGGGGCTTGCGTTCAATTCTGATAACAGGAAAAGAAAACTTAGGTCGAAAACAACAATTTTTGAGTAGTTTAGGTTTCTCTGGAAAACAAATTTCAGAATTATTAAGGAAAAGGATATTGATTCTTGATCTTTCAGAAAAAAGTAAAAAATAAAAATAAAATAAATAAAATAATAAATTAATAATAAAATATAAATAAATTAAATATCAATAAACTAAAATAAATTAACATAAACAATAAATAAATAAATATAATAAAGTGTAATTTAGATTTTCTGCTTAAAATTGTGGGGATTCCATCGACTGACCTTGTGAAGTATCTAGAACCATTTGCATGCATCTTGGAGACAAGGTTGATCCCTCGCTATAGAGTGTTGGAGGCATTGAAATCCATGCAAGTTAAAAAGTTGAAAAGAAGACTTAGAATTCAAATTATTTTTCATCTGTCAGAAAAGTGTTTCTTCAAAGAATATATTAATTCAAATGCAAAGTCCTCCTCAATTCTGTAGGATATTTGCAGTGGAGAGAAATATAGAAAGTTGGCCATTGTTAAGGAAACCACGAGTGAGCACGTTTCAATGAAAATGATTCAGGGTAGTTGTGGGAGCTCGTCAACTGCTTCAATATGACTTTTTCTGTGCATTATTTTTCCTTCTAATGTTGTTTTATTTTCCCAGAGGATCCTGAGTAAAGGAGGTTTTCATTGAAGTGATATACATGTATGCTTCTTTTTTGGTAATGGTTCTATGGCTTGCTTTGGACAAGAAGTCCCAAAAAGTGCTTGCAACATCAAAGTCACACAACTGCCAAAAATAGGAGTCATGTGACAACATTGTTTCATTTCATGTCCAGGTATCACGTGTTCTGTTCCTGCTCTGCTTATTGATGTTGTCCATTGCCTCTGAATGTGTAATCAAATTTCTTGTACTAGCACAAGAAAGATATATTACATTGAATTGTTGTTGGCACAACATCTTCTTTCTCTACCCTTGGAGCATTTATATAGGAAACTTGTTATTTTACTTAACAGAGTTAAGGCTACCTTTGAAGACACACTTGCCTTTTCATAAAAACCTGATCTTTGAAGAAACAAACCAAGTTATCCACTCATTTCAGTGAAGAATATCAAGAACAAGGATTTAATCATTGTGTTCAACGAGTATTCTAGCTGTAATTTACCATGCCTACTTTAGTTGTTTGATGGGGCAGATGATTGTCAGTATTGATATATGCCTTTTGATATAGGACACTGCTCTTATTTCTTACTACTTTTTGGTAATTTCTTTGTCATTTCATGCTACTAGTTTACTTAACAGAGTTAGGGCTTCCTTTGCAAACATGCCTTTTCAGCGAAGAACCAATCTTTACAAAAATAAACCAAGTTATCAATTCCTTTCATTAAAGAGTATCTTGAACAAGGGTTTTCTTCATGGTGTTAGATGAATAGTATGATTATAACTCCTTTACTATCACTAGGAATACTCTGGTAAGCTTAATTGCCTTGGATTTATGGATGACAACTTTTCAAACTTTTCCTTATGCTTAAATTTGCATTGAAACCAATTTGACCAACAGTCTTCATGAATGAAATGATATAAGACTTTAATGGTTGCATCTATACTATGCACATGTTGCTTTTGACTACAAGATTTTCTTCTCGGATGGTTACCGGGTTGCCTCTTGTTCAAAAGTTAAAAGTTTTTTTCCCAACGACCTTATAGTTAAAGAAGTATATAAATCAAAACCTTGTTGGTATTAGAAAGCTTGAACAATAAATATAACTAGCAGAGAAATAATGATCATTGAGAATAATACACCAAATGTGGTAAACCATTGATAGTGTATCAAGGAAATATTCATGGAGCCAGGTAAAGTATTTTATTACCCAAGATGAATAATTACAGTCAGGCTTACAACCTCCTCAATCTTTTGGGTTTCATAGATATATTGAAATACACATCATTATGTATGTTAAATAAATTGTGATTGGTTTGTAAATCAATATCATTAAATAAATTACCAAATATTTAATTCAATAAAATTTGGTTTTTACATTTTATTTTAATCAGTGGTTGTCACATTCTAACAATTTCCATTTTGACAACCATTTACTTGGTACCTGGCCCAATCCCTTTCATCATGCCAAGAGAAGCCAAACACCATTGTAGTTTCTCTAACAACATTGGTTTTGTAAACATGTTTGCATGTGTTCATAGGGTTTCACTTGGATTATTGTTTCACGATATTGATTGATGAACCTTGAAGTAGTACATCCACCCTTTGTTGCATAATTCATGCCCCTTTTGGTGGATGTCTTGATGACATGGAAAACTGGTTGTGGGTTGTTAGAAGAATTCCAATGGATATTTATAGTTTGGCTATGATGTGCAATGTTGTGAGAATTTATTTTCTTGATAGAGGAAATCACTCCCCTTATTTGGCATCTTCTCATGCATTTGGAGGCATTTAGACCTTGCTTTGGGGGTCTTCTACATTGACACCCATGGTTTTGGTGACTTGGTATGTTATTTTCACATTGTATCATATAGTTTCTCTTGGTTGTTGTTTCACATTATATCATATAGTTTCTCTTGGTTTGGGAAGACCCTTTATTACTATATTGGAGAATGTCCTAGCCTCATTACACAATCTCTTAGGGTGAACTATTTATCATATTCCTTGGGGAGAGGTGTTGGTACATGTGCATTTAACCACTTTGGCACATAGATTTAGGACGCCCCACTTCTTTTAGGAGGTTATAACAACTTTATGGACAATTGTGGCACATGTTTTTATGGGATTACTATTTATGGCCAATTGGTTGATCTTGGGAGATAATTCCCTAACATCTTTATACTATTTCCATTTGGAGGAGTTACATTGTTTGTCTACAAGACTCTAATTACCTTGGCATATTCTTTGAATTCGCTCCACTTGCAAAGGTGGTCATGACCATTATTTGCAAGTATTTTTTTGGATTACTCTTGAAGGATGAGTTGCTCTCTTCTTGGAGAAACAACCTTAACATATTCTATTTTGGCCATGTATTTGGTATCTTTGGGTGGCTAACTACCTTGTCTAAGAGAGTGCTCCCATTTGGCTTGAGTATTTATAGGTGAAGCTATCTAGCTACACCAGTTACCCACAAGATCATTTTGATAGGGACTCTCACTTTACATATACATTTTGGACAAGTTTGTAGTTAGTGTTGAGGACTTAGTTAAACCTTAGCACTGCATATCATCTATAAATAGATGGAAAGACTGAAAGAGTAAATTAGGTTATATAATATATGCTTATAATGTATGACATGGATAATTAGACTCCGAAAGGTATTTACCATTGGTAGAGTTTTTCTATGATAACAATAACCACAATTCAATTAGGATGCCTCCTTATCAAGATCTATATGGGAGGCCATGCAGGACACCATTGAGTCTACGAAAGGATGCAAAGACTATATGTCACAATTACCCCTCACTTTGACCATTTATGATGTCCATTTTGACTCAGATAGCTACCTATGCTAAGGCTCTATTTTGCAGTTCCATGTTCTTTATTTATGAACGATATGTAATATTGATGCATTTAGTTAGACAGGTGAAACTACTTATATAAATCATTAGATGGATTAGGTATTGATAATGGAAATGTTTGATGTATGACCTAATGTATGACTTACTTGGTTATGATTTATCTAGTGCATGACTTATCGGAGTTATTGTTATTTCATGTATGGCTTAAGTGGATATGACTTATCTAATGAATGACTTAGTGAAATTATGATTTATCCAATGTAATATTTTTTTCTAGTATGAACTAAAAAATTGATACATGGATGCTAGACTTAATAATGTGATGTTTAAGATCACATATCTATATCTATTTTGTTGTTATATATATGCATGGATGAGAACTAACCCACGGGTTGGAAAGAGCTATATGATAACCAAGATCTACTCTTCCATTGGGGAAGGTCAAAACATCCAATGAGGAAAGCTATGATATACATTGTTCTATTACATTTGATATCTAGTTGATATGCACTCTTATGACATGGGTAAAATGTAAATGATAGGTGGCAGGACTACCTGACTAGATTATTCAATGACAAGTATCCAACCAGCACTATAGTGTGGTCCATATTAGGGTGTTCACCCTAGTTGTAAGGAGGGGTGGAGGTATTTCCCACCGTGTAACCTCCAAACCTAGAATCGTGGGAGGGCAGTGATGGACATGCTCCCCTAGACATGTGGTTATGATTGCAAGTTGGTGTTGACCCTAGTTGTAAGGAGGGGTGGAGGTATTTCCCACTGTGTAACCTCCAAACCTAGAATCGTGGGAGGGCAATGATGGACACTCTCCCCTAGACATATGATGACAATTTCCAGTTGCCTGTTGGGGAAGTTAGGTCGATATAGTCGACGCTTCTGCCATATTGGTTTTATCAGTGGTTAGATTGGTATAGTCGATGCCACAGTATCTAACAACAGAGGATGGATAGGGTGGGAACGGAAGTAGGTTAGGAAGGATATGAGGATATAGATTAGTTGGACACTCTTGATGGGAAGTGGTATCATTGCCTGACTTATTCAATTTTACTACTATAACTCTCTCTCTATTTTGTTATGCCTTCAAACTCCTTGTATCTTTTCGCTCTAACTTTGGCACGAATTTTTTCTGAAGGAGGGGTGTATGTAATGCCCCACTTAATCTTATCATGCAAATTTTATTAGTGTTTAAGTTACCTGAAAATATTGACTTATAATTATAAAGAAATATTGGTAAATACCTTCATTTGGGAAACTGTAATTTTTATTTACTGATATAAAATTTATTATTTTTATTATTCAATTCCCAACTTGTCTTCTCAAATTTAATCTTGGATAGGATATGGTCTCCTTCCATTATTCCAATGTAAATATCCATATCTTATCCCCAAAATGTCCTCTCAAATTTACTTGGGAGAAGATATGGTCCTCCCCAATTAAGTACCAAATTAAATATCCATATCTTATCCCCAAAATGTCCTCTCAAATTTACTTGGGAGAAGATATGGTCCTCATAAATTAATTACTAAATTAAATATCCATATCTTATCCCCAAAATGTCCTCTCAAATTTAATTGGGAGAAGATATGGTCCTCTCAATTAATTACCAAATTAAATATCCATATCTTATCCCCAAAATGTCCTCTCAAATTTACTTGGGAGAAGATATGGTAAGAAAAGTCAAATGAAAGGATAAGCGAGTAGTCATGACATTAGTGATAGGTGGTTGAGGTGGAGGGGAGGAAGAGGCATACAAGAGGAAGGATGATGAGAGGAGAGGGGGATCCTTGGTTTGATTTTGTTTTGGAGGCTTGTGTTTGGGGAAGGAATGTTGGAGAGTGTTTGTGAAACTTGGGCACACTACATCTGGTTGGACTTGGGCTCGGCAGGCTAGGGAACCTGTGGAAGTTCCTTGGGCTAGGAATTACTTCCTAGTTGGCTGAGAGGCAAATCCAATTGAGTAGTCAAGAGGAACATGGAGCTCATAAGCACCTCAACTAAGCTATTGGAACATGTATTATCAGTAATTTATTTTAGTTATGTAAATTATTACAAGTTATACATGTTGCAGATAAATTGTTACAAGTTATACATGTTGTAGACTAAATTAATTTATATTCATGCTTATGATATTTTATAAACCTGAAATTTTCCTTGTTATGAAAATTAGCAAAATTTATTTGAATGAGTGTAGTAGTAGTTAAAGGACCTATAGTTGGGTCCTCACATTCTTGAAAAGATGTTGGTCCTGTTCCTGTCACGGATTTGTGTGGTGTAATTCCTGTCCTCCTCATGTTGGTTTATTTTCCTTTCCTTCTCTGTGCACATCACAAATGTTGTTGTTCACTTATTTTCCCAAAAGGTATCAACTTTGTAACCTGAGTGCTCTGATACCACATGTCATACACCCATGTGTCACCATGTAAAAAAAAGAAATTTAAAATGACTGAGAATTATGATAGTAAAAATAAATATTAATATTGGTACCAAAATATTCATGCGTGACACACTATTTGGTGGTAATATTATGACATTAAATAAACCTTGGTGTATTTCACAAAAAACTAAGTCACACTTTAAAGTATTTGAATTCCTACCTATATTCGTCCATCTGTTATTAAATTAATACTTAACTTACACACAAATTAAAACACCGCATTACTTACTGTACTCAAGATATTTATGTTCCATGGTTTGACTAATTACTTACTGCATTAACTCCTACTGGGCGTTACGACGGCTCTAGGCTTGGCAGTATTATATCTCTAGAGTCTTCAAATGCTATACAATCGGTCCTTCAGCCTCAGGTGCTACTCCTCATCCACAGTTTCCTAGTGCTGTGTTGCACTAGACAGTGGAGGGTTATCTCATATCTATGCATTCGTCATCACTTCAATGCCATCGCATGTCCTGGTTTAGTCATTCTGCGTCCAGGCAAGGTGCTATCCTATTTTCACAGGTAAACTCCATAGAAATTTCCTTCGGTAACCTTGTTGGCAAAATTTTCATGGTTCTTAGGCTTCTTCATTGGTCATACCACCTTTCTAAGTGGATTGATTTCATACAGATTGACCAACACTTTTGTTCGACTCCCTACTACGAGGAGGGTATCCATACATTTTCTTATCCAGGTAATGTTTATATGCTCAGTGCATAAGTTTTTGTAATTTGTTTGATTATTTTCTTTTAAAATAATATCATATTATAACCTTGTGTTATTCTTGCCCAGGAAATCCGGATGGTTTCATCATCGTTCAAGATTTGGAGCATATGTTAGAGCTTAAGTCCTCTACTCAGCTGATAGAGCCTGGTGGAGAATGGCCAAGTTTAACTACCAGGTATTGAGTTTCACCCCACTGCATTTCATTTGGGATTTTTCATAGTAGGTATTTGGCTTCATGAGAATGAAATTCCTTTGCGGAAGAAACTGTTAGCTCGACCTGGAATGTGGTATTTAGACTTATCCTCTAGTTACAAGAGTTTTATGGTTTTTGGGTTAGCCTAAACATTTATGGTTGAATTAAGTTCTGAATGAAAACCCTCGGTTGGCGGCTAAAACCCTGGACTAGACTTGGTTCTCGCCTTTCTTGGTAATGGCTTCATACTGGGTTATTTCTTTTGATGAGAAGACACGCCTTTGTTTTCTATGTGGCAGGCCTTCTTGGAACAGTATAAGATTCTTGTTTAAGTGTTATTGAATTTTCCAGAATGAACTCTTGGTGTAATTATTGTTGGTATACAAGTTTATGTTTAATTCACTTAACCAAGGGTTTAAGGGTCTATTATACTTATAACTCGCATTCACATGTAATTTTATGAGTTTGGACATGCGTCAATAGGTGTTTAAATGTTGCTTGACTCGTTTTTCTTTTCTTTCTGATTTTGTAATTTATATTTCTAGAAGGACTGTTTCATTGGTTTCCTTCTTTTAACTAGTTCAAGTATAATACAAGATTTTCTCTATGTTTTGTTCCAGTTTCATTCAAACAAAATACAAGATTTTCTCTATGTTCTATTCCAGTTTCATTCAAACAAAATACAAGGTTTTCTCTGCCTAAAATAGTGTTTATGCATCTAGTATTTCTACCCTTGTTCTATGTGAACTAATGGCAAAATAGTTTAATTTTCTCCATTTTAATAAAGAATAAACTTCTTATATCAATTTTCCTACTTCGAAATTCAAATAGTTATTTTTATAATTTAGGATACATAGACTTTCATATATTTTGTTTATACAGGGTAATGACAACTACCCGTTTTATTTCTAGAGCATCTGTTGGTAAAAAAAAATCAGAAAGATTAATTCCTAGTACCATATAGTAGATCTTCTACCTACATAGCACGAGATTTTACTTATCTGAGTTTGTGCTAGCCTCCAACTATTAATTTGTTACTAGACCTTAGTTTACTTGCTGCTTTTCCTCCTAACCCTGAGACCGGCTAATAGCTTGTCTCCCCCCGAGCTGCTTCTCACATGCAAGATTTTCCTCTTAAGGCTACAATTTTTTTTTGTTACAGCTATCTGGTCCTAACTAAACTTAGCTCTAGGAACCCGCATGACATTTCAACATAGTGTTCTCATCTTAATACTTCCTTCTTTTCCTCTTCTTCTGATCTCAGGGACCAGAAATTACCTTCTTGATCATTTTTCTTGAGAATGACATGTAAGAATGTCCTAACTAAACTTAGCTCTAGGAACCCGCGTGACATTTCAACATAGTGTTCTCATCTTAATACTTCCTTCTTTTCCTCTTCTTCTGATCTCAGGGACCAGAAATTACCTTCTTGATCATTTTTCTTGAGAATGACATGTAAGAATATGTAACTGTCATCATAACAACATTTTCAGTGTGTGCATAACTTAATCACAGCAATAATTATATAAACTTATGGTAGTATTCAGTTTGTTTAGCTGCAGTAATTTAAATATTTATAATTACTGGGGACATCACATATTTATAGTGTAAAATTTGAATGTCTCAGAGTTTTAAATTTATTCATTTATTTAAAATACATTTTAAACATCTAAATTTAACTATTAAAAGTTTTGTTTTTTATTTTTTTCATTTTTTGATATCTTTAATATATTTTGGACTAATTTTATTTTAAATTTAAAATATATTTTTTGGAATCTTAAGTTTAAGTTATTTATGGTGTGGAATTAGAATCCTTTAAAAAATTTTAAGACACTAAATCTATTTATATATTCAAATTACGTATTAAATATTCTAAGTTTTTCTTCTTTTTGATATTTTTTATTAATTTTATTCTAAATTTAGTGTAATTTTTATTTGAGTTATTGATAATATATAAAATTAAAATTTTAACACTGAATTTATTTATATATTCAATTCAATAATTGTAATTAAACTATAATTACAGCTACTCAATAGCTATAATTATAGTGTAGCGTAGCTATAGTATCTATATAAAATACACTTGTTAAAGTCTTCTATTAAGATTATTAAGTAGCGACAGGGCTAGCTATCAGTTAAAGTCTTCATATAAGTAGCTAGCCACACCATTATAAGATTCTGTGTCTACATAGATAGTTACGGACTACTAGCTAATATTAATTTTATTATTTATATGATGAATTAGTTTATAAGATAATAATGTAGTATAGGTACATTTAAGGAGTTTTTCTGGTAAAAAGGATATTATTTACTATGAAATTCAATGTACTGAGCTTTTTGAAGTTTTAGTAGCGTCCAATTTTAATGAGATTCAATCTGCGAACAGACACGTAAGTCATACCAAGCTGTGCCAACAAATGGTATTAGCTCATCCATCAACTTTAACATTATGTATTTAATTATTAGAAAAATAATACTATGCACGATAAGACATTTACAATAGTAAATTTAATATAATATATTAAGACAATAAAATATAATTTAAGACAATAAAACATAATTAAAATAATTTGAAAAACAAAAGAAAAATAGAATTATTAATATATTAATTTATGATTTTAAAATATAATATTGACAAATTTATACATTATTAACATAATCAGGATATATCAACTTAATTATTAGAAAAACAAAACTATGCACAATTAAAAGATAACTGCAGTAAAAACATAATAAAATTAAATAAGGGTATAAATCTAAAACAATATAGCCTATTAACACTATATTTTAATAAACAAATCTAAATTAATATAATTAAGACAATAA
Organism: Pinus taeda; assembly: GCA_000404065.3. NCBI lineage: Eukaryota > Viridiplantae > Streptophyta > Pinopsida > Pinales > Pinaceae > Pinus > Pinus taeda. The sequence continues at coordinate 236,977 of APFE031718441.1, read as the reverse complement.
AACATAATTAAAACAAATAAAATAACAAAAGACAATTAGAACAATAAAATATTAGTTTATGATTGAAATATATGTCGGCAAAGCATCTCATAACTATTTATTAAAAGAAATAAAAATCAATTTTTATTATTCTTTCACATCCTAAAGGTGAACCACCATTGTTGGTTCCAAACGTCGATCTAAGGAAAACTAATGCGATGAATCCGGAAGATGATCTACACAAATTATGTATTTAGTGATATAAGCTTTATAAGATTTGTTTATGAGCATATCCTATAACAATATTTACATACTTTGATTAAACTTAACTTTATTTATTTAGTGATATAAGTTCTATAAGATTTGTTTGATGAACATATTTTATAATAGCTTTTACTTATTTTGATTAAACTTGGTCTTGACATTACGGGAAATATATATATATATGTGGGTAGAATTTCATAATGTTATTTATTTAGTGGGTTGCCTCAATTTTCATGGCAAAATTTTTAATGTACATGTAAATTATTAAGGGATGAAAATAATTTATTTAACACAGTGATCTAACGTATAATGCCTAATAGAAACAACAAAGGAACTAAAAACCCTATATGTAATTATATATTTACAATATCTTATTAGTAATTTAGTTAAAGCTAATTAATAATAACACACTATTCTTAATCAAAAACATGATAGAAAATCAAAAACATGATAGAAAAACAAAAACAACACAATTAAAAAACCAAAAGAAAATGTTAAAATTTAACTTAAACAAAGAAAAGTTAGCTAACATAATGTAATAAAACAAGTGCAACTACATCACATATAAAAAACATTGGCATGATCACCTGACGATTCAATTCGGGGGAAGGTGAAGCTCTGCATTACCGCACCTCAGGGTCTAGGGTAACAAGATCCATATGACCTATTGCAGTCGATATTCTCCTTCAATCCACCAGTAGCTTTCTTCATCATGACGGCTTGCGGATAGGCACCCTCCTCCATCAACCATCCATTACTGCATACCTGATTCCGTTTGCATTTATTGGAATGCATTCGGAAGCTATCGACTATTCCATCGATCTGAATCCCTACAAGGAAATATGGTCACGCCCACATGTCGTGTCAGGTTCTGGATCCCATAACTCGCCGCCCTTCTTGCGAACTAAACAGCTGCCTGTCACTGATCCTCCTGGGCCATCTGTGCCCTACCTGTCGGAGTCTACTGCATTGGATGCCTCATCAAGGCTAGATTTCCCTCCATTATCTCCTACTATGCTTAACCTTAGTGCATCTTGTATTGCCCCGTCCCCTACTTTTAACTCCCCTCAATCTGATATTCCCCATTTCTCTGCTCCCTCTGGCACCCCCTCAACATTCGAGATCTCACAATCAGGGCTTTCCTCTCCCCATTTTACGTCTCTGATGAGCGTACCTAACACTAACCCTACCTTCCCATCATGCAGCTTCCTCATACCTTCAGGATGCTTCAGTATTCCGATATCTAACCCTAGGAGCACTTCCCATTCACCACAGGTGGATCTACATGGTAGCAGGGATCCCTTCCGGGACCACCTGACAGCTCCTCGAACTAGCAAAGTGAAGAAAGGAAAGTGTGTCAAAGCAACAAACACATCAACCTACGACTCCGAGAAGATCTCATTATGGGCGAGGTGGTGGATACAACCAATAGGGTTTTGGTGGGGCGTGTAAGGGGATGAACTTACATAGCTAAGTGACTATGCCTCTGGACCATGGAAATCTGGGGCACCCTCCTTAAAGAACTCCCATCAATCACCATACTTACCTGCAGGTGGTTTACCCTCATCTTTCACTGGGAGGAATATACAGACTGGATCCTCTCCCACTATTGACATATAGAACTAACATTGGTGTTGCTTAAACGATGGAGCCCCCTCTTCGATCTAGAAAAGGAGCAACTAGGTGCAGGTCCGATATGGATTCACCTTCCAGGGTTGCCGCTACACTTCTAGTCCGAGGATGTTTTTATTTGTATTGGTAATGCTCTAGGCACATATCTAGATCATGATAAGTCATATGAATCATCTGGTAACAAATATGGCTCGCATTGTGGTTCATCTAGATAATAGAGAAGGATTGGAGGAGAAGATCACCCTAAACTGGAGGCATTTCTCTCGCAAACAAATCCTTGACTATGAAGGGGTCCCCTTCAGGGGTCGAAGATGCCACAAGGTCGGGCACCTGTACAAGGAATGTCCTCTAGTATCATCAGCAACTTCTCCATCAGCGAAGCGCAAAAATCAACTGCAACCAGAAGAACCATAGGTGGAAGATCAACCTTCTCACTCTGCTAGTCCGACGGATATGGATGGGGACACATATCAAACTATTTTCACTATCTAAGTACAACCTACATCCCTGCCCATTATGAGATCCCAGACTGCTGTGTCGGCTGCTCTATCAACAGGTACTACTCCTCCTCCATGCACTTCTATTTCTTTAAACTATAATTTTCAGCATACTCGGTTTGCATTTGCATCCATCCCCTATTCGAATATTGTCCCTCTCACTTGCCCTCTCAATTCCCCTCTGGCTATCTTCTCCACTACCCCACCCTTTCTCACTGACGCGGGCCCATCCATTCCATCCGAGACATCCACCTCTTCTCACACTCATTCCTATAATCTCTGATCCCGGGTCCCTATTCCACCCGACCCGATTGGATTAGGGATTTCATCACCTCTAGTTGAGATCAAACCCTCTCGGGGAAGACCTTCTAAGATTCGAAAGCCATTATGCTTATTGGGGTTGATGTGGCCCTTGGAAGATAAAACACCATTGATAAGGTTCTTAGAGCAAAGAACACCCTCGCACCAGACCTCTCATGAAGTGGCTATCCTTCATTGTAGAGGTTTAGCTAGTCCCTCCAAAAAACTAGCTCTCAAGAGGTTCTTAGACACTGAGCCATGTGACATTCTATTTTTACAAGAAACCTTAGGGCAGGCTAAGCAAATTATATAGATACTTCGCTCTATGATGCCTAGTTAGGGGCTTTCATGCCCTAGATGTAAATGGAATATCAGGGAGTATTTCATTGGGAATTAATTCTCACTCCATAAACCCTATCTCTATTTGGGGAGGCCCTAGCTTCCTTGGAATGCAAAATTTTTTCCTTAGAGCTGGGTAGAAATATTCGCATAATCAATATCTATGCTCCTACTCATAATAGGTTGGGATTCTAGAACAACCTATTAAGGCTCTCCCTGATTAATGACAATAATATCATTCTGGGAGGCGACCTCAATTTCACTATTGGCCATGAAGAATCCTGGGGACATCATTCACAGTTGGATCCTCTTTCAAATCAATTGGATCAATTATTGGAGCAATATCACCTTATTGATATCTCTATGAACAAAAAGATGTCAACATGGCATAACAGGAGGATTGGAGATGGAACTTTGGGAAGGAGATTAGATCGATTCCTCATCAAAGAGGATTTGCTTGCTTCTTTCACAAATTATAAACAGTGGGTTGGCTTTGGTTGGATCTTTGATCACTCCCCCATTTATCTAGAGCTAGCTGGACCATCCCAAAAGCCCAAGGCTCCCTTCAAGTTCAATTCGACCTTGTTAAAGGATCCTCATTGTCACAAGTTAGTTACTAAGAATTGGAGAGACCACCCTCTATCAAATGGTCACAATCTAGCTGAAGGTTTATGCTAGAATCTCATGAATCTTAAAAGACGCTTCATACAATGGGCCAAAGCTAAGAAAGCCAAAGATGACAAGACTCTTTGTGATATAGAACACCAGCTTGCTAATCTGGCTGATGACCAGGGAGGGGGATTCATTACTATTGAATCAAATGCCACACTCACTAAGCTGGAGGCACAGAGATCCAAGATTTTACAAGATTGAGAGGAGACTTGGAGGCTTAGAAGCAAAGCTATTTGGCTTAAAGCAGGGGATGACAGCACAAATTTTTTTCACAATTTTGCCAATGGAAGGAGGGTCAGCAATACCATATGGAAGATGTCGACTGATCATGGACATTCCGCACATACCTTTTAGTAGCTGACACATTTGGGAAACACACATTTTAAGAAACTCTTCAAATCTCCCCCTGGAGCATCACTTGCTGAAATCATACGCATAGCTAGACATTTCCCTCGATTTTTAGAACCTGAATTATTTGATGATCTTAACAAACCTGTATCTATGGGAGAATTGGAGAGCACTCTGAAATGATTCAAGAAGGACAAAAGCCCAGGTCCTGACGGTTGGTCGGTGGAATTCTACCTTGCCTTCTTCGAGACCTTAGGCCTGGACCTTCTCAATGTCATAGAGGAATGCAGAACTGTTGGGAGATTTTATGAATCCATTAATACTACTTTTATAGCTCTCATACCATAGGTGGACTCCCCTCAATCTTTCAGTGACTTCCGAACCATTTCCCTTTGCAATTTCCTATATAAGATTATAACAAAGATCATCACCAATCATATTAAGGCCATTATCTTAGTCAACATATCCTCAGAACAATTTTCTTTCCTCCACAACCGACAAATCCATGAAGCTATAGGCACAACCCAGGAAGCCCTCCACTCAATCAAACTGAAGAATCTAAAAGGTGTCATTCTCAAGATTAATATCTCAAAGGCTTTTGACAATGTTAGTTGGATCTATATCATTATGTTACTAACACACCTTGGCTTCCCTACCCCCTTCATCTGATGGATTATATGTTGTATATCTACTATCTCTTTCAACATTCTCATCAATGGATCTGCATCCAATTTCTTCCATGTCAAGCGGGGCCTTAGGCAGGGGTGTCCATTTTCCCCACTACTCTTCTTGATGGTCATGGAGGATTTAAGCAGGCTGATTACGCATGAGAAAAGGGTTGGGAGATTACAGGGTCTCAAAATCATGGATCAATGCATCCTTACTCATCTCCTTTTCGTTGATGATATTCTCATCTTCCTCAACAACATCATACATTTCTACAATACACTATCTGATGTAATGCAACTATTTTGTACAGCTACTGGGATGGAAATTAATAGACCAAAGTCCATCATTACCTTCTCGACTTTCTCACGATAGGGAACTTGAAAAGCCTATCTGAAGTTTCCCTTCCAAGCCTTCAGTTGGAGGAGGGTTTAAAATACTTGGGTTTCCACATTAAATCACATGGATACAAAATTGTCAACTAGACCTGGCTGGTGACTAAGGTGGAAAAAAGGTTGACCAATTGGATCCATTGATTCTTGTCCAGAGCTGGGTGACTAGTGCTTATCAAATCTATTCTAGAAGCTACTCCTATTTTCTGGATGTCACTTTCCTACATACCACAAGGAATTCTCTCCAAAATGCAAAGAATTTGCTGCAATTTCCTCTGGAAGGGGCACAAGGAAGGAAAGCCATTTGCCTGGGTAAAATGGAGTCACATTGCTTTACCAAAAAAATGAGGGGGATGGGGCCTCAAAGATCTCCCTGCCTTTACACATGCATTGGCTGCCAAATTGGGATGGCTCCTTCTAAAGACCAAAAGTCTGTGGACGAAAGTGATCATTTATAAATATATTTGGCCCCAAAATATCATGGTCTGGGTCCGATTACCAACTTGGAACAAACATGGTATATCAGTCATTTGGAAGGTTGTTCTACAAACCCTCCCCCCCATCAGAAGTGGATTAACCTAGCGCATAAATAATCGAACAATAGTTCGCATTGGGGTAGACCCATGGACCGGATGTGGCAATTTATATCGACTTCCTCCGATACTGATTGCATTCCTTAATAGCAGTGGCATCTACTCTATTGCACACATTGTGGACCAACTGAAGTCGTCCATATACCAACAAGCATGGAAGTTAGAAGATAATCTTGGCATCCCAGATTAGTGGACACAGGTCTGGGGGATCTATACAAATGCATTATCGGAATCGCATGTGCGTATTAAGGATGATGATGACAATCTTATTTGGGCCCCGACGGCACATGGGGCATATTCACCAAAAGAGAGATATCCCATTATACATGCTGCTCATAAACCCCTGTCTTGGAAAGCTGGTGGCGAGCGATCTGGAAGCTCAAGGCACCAACTCGGACGTGACTCTTCATGTGGAAAATCACTATGAACAAGACTCCAACAGGCATAAATCTAATGAAAAGATCTTTCCTGGGTCCTTCTTGGTGTGTCATTTGCTAAAAGGAGGAGGAATCAAATGATCACTTATTCCTGACCTGCTCAACTTCTCGTCACATCAGGTTGCAAGTGCTTTCCTCGCTGAACATCACACAACGTTGAGAGGGATACAACATCAAGGAGGCATGGATTAGTTGGTGGAATGCTTTCTCCAACATGAAAAACCACAATCTTCCATTGATCATATGCTGGCATATCTGGTTAAGCAAGAAAAAAATCATTTTTAGAAACATGAAAATTTGGTGGCCGTTGATTATTACTAGGATCTGTAATAGCTTCAATGAAATTCCGGAGGATGAACAATCCTCCCTTGCTCAATCTATCATCCCCGAAGTCATTAACCATGAACATCCATGGGCCTACTTTGATGGATCTTCCTAAGACCAAGGGTGTGGGGGGGGGTCTGATACTCATTCCTTCCGAGTTCGTATGGGACTGGGTGCTGGCACTAACAACTTTGCTGAGCTCATCTCGCTACGTCACTTATTATATTTTGCACTGAATCATAACTGTAGACACATACAGATATTTGGGGATTCTAAGATTGTTAGCAATTGGTACAATTGCAAATTTTCTTGTCATGTACATTCTCTTAGGAACATTTTGGATGATGCATTGTTTTTAAAATCACAATTTTATCAAATTACATGTATCCACATCTATAGGGAGCGCAACCAAATTATGGATCAGCTTTCAAAAGAGGCAACACATCAACCTAGGGGTGAATGGCTGATATAGGAACAAAGAGAGTGTTGGCATTATGATAC
>APFE031718441.1:145814-212747 GCA_000404065.3 Pinus taeda | reverse complement strand
GATTAATAGTTAGTTATAATTGTGATGGTCTATACTTCAAGCATACTTATAATGATATTACATATATAAATTCAAAACCATTACCTGATAGTCATAAAGAAAACTTCATGAATAATTACTTAATCCATAGGGGCAATGAGTGATGAGGAACTTACCTACAAGCTGAAGACACAACTTACTTATAAAGCTTGTGATTTCATAATCAATGCACTCTAATCTTTAATCCAACTCATTGTAACCAATGTGTGGGGGATTAATCAACACTCAACCAAATCCCTCAGTCAATAAATAATAGACCTCAAGCCTTATTGACAACCAATATGTAACCACTATTGGAGTGATCGTTAATGAGGGGAGAAAACCCAATCACAAGCCCCAATTAGACCCACTTTCATTTGGAGTGGTAATCTCCAACTAGTATGTGGGACCAATTACCACATTAGGGTAAGGAATCGATTCTATAAGCTATGAACTATTCTTACTATTAGTGAGATTTTAATCCTTATCTTTATCTTTATAGCTACTTTGATTTATAGCTACTTTGATTTATAGGGAATAAAAATTATTTTAGGGCCAGGGAGGAAAATTGTTAAATTGAAAGGTACTAGAGAACAATAAGAAAAATTATTTTCCTGGATATAATAAAATATTTAATAATTGCAAACTTACCAAATATTGAGTCATTCTACAACCATTAAAAGTGAAATTTACATCAAGACTGATCAATTCGTTATAACTATATATTGACATTCACTTTTGAGTTAGTATCGTTGATAAGGTCATAGCAAATGAAAAATAGTGTTCCTAATTAATATAGCATTACAATTTCTCCACCTATGGGAGGTATTCGTTGATTGGCTCTATAAAAAGGCTCCAGATAATATTAGGAAAAAGTTGAGGTATAATTGGAACAACCAAATAGATTATCGGGAAAAAGCTAAGGCATAATTGGAACTATCTTATTTTTTTACATTGGCTTTGTCGTATATTCCCTACAATGTTTCTCAATGAGAAAAGTTGTCACTTATGTTAGAATGACTTTTTATTGAAAGATGTATGAATCATGGACCCACCATATACAATGACTACAAATACTGGGGAATGCCCCAAATTCCTTAACAAAAGGGTCTATGAACAAAGAAGCACACATTATTATAGACTTGAACTATTCCATGGATAATAAGGATTGAATACACGAGCCTCCAATGACCATACCTAAACGACATAAGGACAAACAATGAATAACTCTGATACAAATTCAATTTATAGAGGGAGAACGCATTTGGACCTAACTAGCCCCTTTTCAATCCATTGTCCTAGATGCAATTTATTAGATAGAGCAAACCAAAGAATTAATTTACATGCTAGAGGGTTATGATGCTTCTACACATAATTTCACTTCCATTTATAGATTCATTCGACATTGGATTCTTTGACTAACATAGAGAGTCTTCAACCTTGTCCAGCAACTTAACGAAACTAGAACATAGATTGTTAACAAAATTATGCCACTCAACATCATCCCATCATTTAGGCCAATATCTATACTTGATTTGCATCCTCTACATCTCCATTACTTAAGGGATTGGGATTTTGCATCAATAATAATAAAAAATACTAGCTCTATGGATCACTGAGATCAAATTTCCTGGAAGACAAAAATAATTCACATAAATGGGCAATGGATATTCTCCAATTCTAATTTTCTCACCATCGCCTACTTGCCACATTGCCTAGTTTCCAAAAAGACGGAAATTCCTAATTCATACCTTCCAATTCATCTATTTTTGAAAAATTTCCTTGGCTTCTTGTACCAATCCTCCATCTATCTACATAGATACTTCGATCTTGTTGCTCTACCCCATAGAGAAGAGTTATGAGTAACCCTCTAAATGATTTTTTCGGTGAGTGCCTGATTGAATAGGTAGATAAGTTTTTAAGCCCCATCCCCCAAGGATTTCGGGAATTTCAATTAACTTCCACTTCACCAAAGGGACACCATTAGAAGATTAGTATCTAGAATACATATGTTGGAAGCATTTCTTGTATGTTTTTGTTAAAATGCCTTTTTTTTGCAGGCTAAAACCCACAGGAGATTTGAATTTGTTATTTGTTGGCAAAGAATGGCTTAATAGTGCATCATTGTTGATACATGGGCTTGTGGGATGTTAAAATACCCTTTTATTTCAATTCATTAGAGTTTATAAAATTTAATATGTAGTTTTAAAAACACGATTTATAGTTATAACTAGTCATTTCTATTTTTCTTTTAATGTGTGAAATTTTGTTACCCTATTTTAATGGGCCTAATGGTTAATGGTTAATAACATGTTCTTTCTTTTGAGAAGTATCAATTTCAAATTGAGAGAATAGTAGAGCATGCTTAAATGATCTTATCCCACAAACAAAAGGATCTTAAACACCAATTTAATGTACATACTCTATTCCCTCTAGATTTGAATCTATACCATCTTAGGAGGAAACACATACTCTTAACCATTAAACCCACTCAGATTGTATATTAAATTAAAAGATACATATATAAAAAATTGTATCATTCAAACAATTTAATATGAAAAAGTCAAGATTTTTAATAAATTAAAATACAATTATATATATATATATATATATATATATATATATATAAATATATATATAATAAAATATATATATATATATGAACCCACTCAGATTGTATACAATATAAAAACTTTATCATTCAAACAATTTAACTGAAAAATCAATTTTTTAAATAGATTAAAATAACAATAATAATAATAATGAATTAATTGAATTAATAGGAAAACATATGTTTAATTGAATTAATAGGAAAAGATGTGTTGCTTTGTAATTATTGTTTTAAAAAATTATATAAATATATTTAGAAATTGAGGCAATGGGTGTTATTTACTTTTTAAAAATGTTTATATGCTAATATTCACCGTTAAAATGGTTTTTCATCAATATTAGCATATAAACATTTTTAAAAAGTAAATAACACCCATTGCCCCAATTCTAAATAAATTTATATAATTTTTTAAAACAATAATTACAAAGCAACACATCTTTTCCTACAACTTCATAAGTATAAACCATTGCCATTGGGAAATGTAAATCTTTGGATATTCCAACGACTAATTTATGTGAATATAGGTTAATCATGAAGTATAGAGTTGTTGTTCATAGACTTTATGAAGAGGTGAAAGTCAAAATTAGAACCTCAGCAGATATTTCAGAAAGATTTAGAAGTTACATTGGGGTCAAGCAAGGTTTCCCTTTATCCCCTACTCTTTTTGGTTTATAAATTAATAAATTGGAAGAGTGGTTAAATATGCAAGGTGGAGATGGTGTTCAGCTGGGGGAGTTTGTGATAAAGCTTCTTTTATATGCTGATGATATTGTATTGATTTCTAAATCGGCCCATGGATTTCAAATACACTTATATGCCCTTGAGCATTTTTGTAGAGCAGTGGGGATGAAAGTCAATACTAGCAAGACCAAAATAATGATTTTCTCTAATAAAAGGAAGGAGAGCCAACATACTTTGTTCTTTGAAGACAACATTCTTGAGGAAGTAAACGAGTACAAGTACCTCGGGTTTGATTTCAACAACAAACTCAATTGGGAGGACTACAATAAGAAGAGAATTTTAGGAGGGTGGAAAACATTATATGCTCTTCAAAACATATGTAGAGAGGTAGAGTTATGGGATTGGAAAACAATTAAAGTGCTTCTTGGATTACTAGTTTGTCTAGTGATGCTATATGGGTGTGAATTGTGGGTTAGTAGCACCCCATCTCAAAATGGAAACAAATTTAGAAAATCCAAAAATCTTTGATCATGAGCAATTTCAAAATAAAAAGTACAATATCTTATGAGAAAATGTTGAGTGAAACAGGAGAAACTCCCATCGAAGCAATTGCTATGCTGCAGCTCATAAGATATCTAAAACGAATTGAGCAAATGAGAGTAGGTAGATGGCCTAATGTTATCTTCAATGAAGGCATGAGTGAAAGAAAGAAAACATGGATGAAACAAAACTACACATGGATGCAAAAATGAAATATCTACCTCAATGCTTGTCCCACAAATAGCAAGGAGCTAAAGAATCTTTTATGGAGAAGTTTCGTGAAAGGGTATGGGGAAAAGAGTTGGGTAGAAAGAAGAAGTACTACATTGAGGAATTCAACCCTATGTGTTGTGATATACAACAAAAATAGTTCATTGGACCTAGCCTTCCGTGAAGGGAAAATGTTCTTATTGCTCAATTAAGGACAAACTCGCACTTCAGTGTGAAACAAGATGGTGGAAAAAGCCTAAAGAAGCTTGGGAAGAATGGGTGTGTACATTTTTCACATCAGGGGTAGTGGAATCAGAAAAACATTTCATTTTGGAATGTGATGCATTCACAGACATCATAGAAAGTTATTAGAACATGTTAGCATTAGTTTCTTGGCGTTGTATTTTCAGCGGGAGGATTGTTGGAAGGTTGGGCCAGCTCATCATCAATTTGAATCGAAAAAGGATTGAATTGAAAAAGGTGAAAAATAGGGAACTAATGGTCTCATAGATTATTTTTAGTCTCGTGGATCTTATGTTGTAGTGGCTACAACCACCCTCCAAAATTTTGGCTCGCATGCAAATTTTGGAGCCTACCTTGGATCCTGCGATCAATCGTTCCTTGGTCACTTGTTGATAATTTGATGATCTCAAGCTCCCTTCCTTGATCTTAAGAGTTGTTCATGTTCTCATCTTTATGTAGCATGTATCATCTTTGGGCATAAGGATTGTTGTTTTTCATGCAAAGGGAATGTTGTTTTGCTTCAAGGGAAATCTTGTGCGTATGAGTTGTTTTCATTGCATAGACATGTTTTACACTCCATGTACTCTTGTCACGAAGGTTGTTGCATCAAGAAGAGTATGTTTTATACATTCTGGATGGTTTACGTTGTATCACTAATTACTCGTGTGTGATCATAGTCTATCATTGTTTTCATCTGTGTCATTGATCTCACACTTAGCCATTTCTCGAGCAACCTAGCCTCATCCAGCTTCTCAAAACTGCACATTTTTCTTTGGCAAACATCAAAATTCCTCCCTTTCCTGCCTTAAATTCGCAGTGCGTAGAGACCCCAACCTCCCTTAGCATCCAAAACTGCCCAATGGTTTCCTCAAGTGTCCTTCCCCTAGCTGGAACCCACTATCATTAGAAACTGCATAGTCTTGTCCCTTAACTTCTCGGTCTGCCTTACAACCTGAAACTGCGCAGATGTGTCCTCCCAGAATCCATCTCGCAAAAGTGCCTTGCATCCAGAAACTACACAGTATTACCTCTCAGCTGCCTAGGCTGCATTGCACTCAGAAACTAAGTAGAGGTGTCCTCCCAGGACCCCATCCTGTAGTAGTGTTGTCCAAGTTTTCCTATTTGTCTTGCATGCAGAAACTATGCAGATGGCCCTCACATAGCCTCATCCCGACAGCAGTCATTACCCGCTGAAACTGCGTTGATATATCTCTCAGTGACTACAAGAAAAGGTGACATGCTAAGATCACTCCTAAGGAGTTTAGGAGGACCAAGAAACCAAGTGGTGGAAAAAGATCAGGACTGCATGCAAACGCCGTCAGATGCATGATCATCTCGAGGGTAAGAATGGTCAGTAAAGAACACCTTTCAAAGTACACCTCTTAGTTGAGTTTGTAGGACTTCTTGTCATTTTCATATCATTCTGTCTCTAGTAACATGCATGTGCGCAAACACGAAAGGTCATTTCATGTGTTTCCTCTACATGTCTTGCTTCCTTTTCGCTTTTTTGACCAATTGTCATCTTCGACATGTTGATTACTATGCCATTGTTGCAACCTTTTTTTTGTGATGTTGAAGGTTTGTATTTGTGGGTATGAGTTGTGTTCGCTATGTAAACATATATCACACTCAAATACGAAGTTGAAAACAATGTCATGCAAGTGTCATCACGGTCGTTTGAGGTCTATCCCAAGTGTTGCACTTATCGCTTTCACTGTTAGACAATCACACTTATCATTTTCATGATTAGACAGTCGCACTGAGATAGGTTATCTTGTTGGTTTGAGGTGTCTTGTCGTCGAGTCACGTTTAGTGTGTGTTTGCAAGGTCATGTATACACGAGTTCACTCGCTCACACACTTAGCCATTTTTCCAAAAATATGTTGACCAGACCACCCTCCATTAGTCGGACCTCCACTGAGTTGCACTAGATAATCTCAGCCCTCGGTGACCAAGTATTGTTGCCCAGAATTGCACAGAGCTTGAGATTGCCCTCCAAGCAGTCTGCACTATGCAATTATGGAATCAACCCAACTAATTGTCACCCAGAACAGTGTAGAATTTTCCCAAGGAAACATCTCAGTCCATGCATCTTGCAAGCCTATCCATCAAGCCTCCAACTAGTCAACTAGAGAATTTGACTTAGGTAGTGATCCAGGGATGCACTCATCTTCAAAATTGTGCATAAGTTGTCAGCCCGCCTGCTTGCACTGCTTGAAGAAATTGTGCAGACAAGAGGGACAGGGACCTGCTGTTTGTCACGGCACTCCCTCTAGAAATTGCGTAATTTTGTCAGTTAGTCCCCATGTCGGCTTAGTTGCCACTTGATTCAGGAGCATACAGCTCAACAGTTTCATTATGTTCTAGTTAAATTAGGGGGTTTTGTGTTTTCAAGGAAGTTGGATTCCTATATATGTAATTATTAATGTTTTAATTGATTGGAATAGGAATTAATTAGATATTGTGAGGATATTTGTAAATGCTCTCGAATGTAGGAGAACATGAGTGATGATGAGAAAGTTGGAAGTCAATTATAAGTCTTAGACTAGGAAGTGGTGTCATGATTCGTGGAACTAGAGAGGATTCTTAGGGATTACTGGAGTTAAAATTGGACTTAGAGGATATTCAGGATTTAGTTCAACAGATTAAGGATCTAAACCAGAATTGATTAAATAGAACCTTTCGTATAAATTCAAGCCTAAAAGGCATAGTTGTTAAGTAGAGAGTCAGTTAGTCAGTCAGGACTCAAAGAGTCAGTAATTTAGGCCTATAGGTAGGAAAGTAAAGGCCACTAATATTGAAAATCTGGCTGAGGAAGAAATTCCTGTGTAAATGGTTGTTTATTAATACAGATAACTCGATACTGAGTTTGTGTGATGTGTATTTGAATTATAAGTTGTGTGTGAACTTGAGTAATTCTGTGTAACATAGGTTGTAGGTGTGCAGAACCAGAGAAGAAGTGCAGAGAGGAGTGTTATGGTTTTACACACAGACAATATTAAAGAAAGCCTTTAATGTTACAACGAAGGTGAAGGAAGTATAAAGGCACGAGCAGAGATCGAGATCAGAACAAGTGAAGATCATGAGGCAAAGACAAATAAATAGGTAGAAGGCTGAATGGGCAATTACATCGTAAGATCCAAAAGAGAAAAGTGGTGCATAGGAGCCGTTGGATCAGTTAGATCAATGGATGAGGTTGTGTGCGATAAACAACTAAGATTAAGTCATGCAAAATGAAGTCAAGAAGATGAATGGCAGAGATTAAGTGATAACCCTTTATTAAGCCGAGTTTCTTTAAGTTTCGTATTGAGCACGTGGATGGTATTCACAAGGGGTAAGCAGTTTCTCATGCACCCTAAAGGTTGTAAGCGGTCTTTCAAAATTTTGCGTGATTACCTTTAGCAGTTAACATGTAGCATATGGAGGAAAGAGAAAACCACTTTTTTCGCGTGCTCTAGATCGGATAATGATCGTGCACAATTTTGCGCGAGATTGCGCGATAACCGTTGGATCGAGCGGGATTGATCAACGGTGAATATTGGCCAAGCTTGTTGGCGATTGAGTGACGTGACAACCATTGGATCGGACAGAGCAGATCAACGATAGAGATTGTCCGAGTTAGTTGATGATTGGGTGACGTGATAACCATTGGAACGAGGAACGAGATCTTTACGGAGGAGATTAAATGCACTAGGAGACCATCGATGTATGTGAAAAGGTTTGTGAAATGGTGGAAAGGTAAGGTTTAAAGTGTGGTTTATGAGATATTTCTATTATATGCGAATTATAATAGAAATAAGAGGGATTAATATATTTCGGTTAATTTAAGAATTAACTAAAGGTTATGAAGGGTTGTATAAGGTTTCGCTTAAAGGTTTATTAAAGTTTAGACTTTGGAGAGTCAAATGAAATGTTTCGCATAAACTTTAATTAAGGAGCCTTAAACATTGATTAAGTGAAGGTTTTACTAAGTATGGAATTTTGAGAATTTCTGGGACACACATAGTGTGATATGCAATTGTATTTGTATATTGTGGGTATATGCGGCTTAGGCTACATCACTGGGGTATGTGCAATTAAGGAAGGCATCATTTGGTAACAGAGCAGAACACAGAAATTATGTGTGTAATAATTCTTTGAGAAACCTTAGAACAAAGTTATGTTTTGAAGGTATGTATGCATGCTAGAGGAGATCAGATTTTAAATCTGACAAATAGTAGCCACACAGAGATAAAGTGTAGCAGAATTTGTAGATGCAAAGGAAACAGAGAACAATCCACTCAAAGTGCAGGTGAATGCTAAAACAATATCATGTAGAGGCCTTGAAGATAGCAGGTGAGAATATTGCAGCAACCTAGAGTAAGGAGTGCTCAATTGGTTCCAGAAGAGAGAACCAGAGAGATGTCGAAAGACTGAGCTTAGAGGAGAGAAGCTTAGTGAGGCGTGAGTAGCAAGAAGGAGACTTGTTACTGCAAAGGTTTTGTTGCAGCTCACAGAAATATCATAAAGGCAATTCCATAGAGTATGTTGGTAGAATTGCTAAGGGATGAAGAAAGTTGGTAAGAGTTTTCGAGTGAAAGAAGAGGTGGTCAGAACCTAGTATTTCATTGTGATTGAAATACAAGAGGACAATTGTGTTCTTAAAAGGTGCAGATGAGTTGAAGTCTAGAAGGAGCAAAGAGAAGTGCTCAAAGAGGTTCTAGAGAATAGAGAACCAAGTGCTTGCCAAAAGACTAAGTACATAGAAAATCTTGGTGAGGTAAGTGGCAGCAAGGAAGACTTGTTGTTGCAGAGGCTTTAATGCAACTCATAGTAAGTGAGTAAGAAACTCATGAAGATAGAGAAGAATATGACTATCGATAGTCATAACAGAGATAACAAAGGTTCTGAGGAAGACCACATCAGAAGAAAAGTGAAGAAGTAGAATGACAAGGAAACTAGCAAGAGAATGAGTCAAGAGGAGCGTGACAAGGAGATTGTGGAGTTAAAAGAACAACTCAATATATTAAGGATGATACTAGAGGAAAACCAAAGACAAGGTTGGGTCTTGAGGAAAAAAGCAGTGAAGCAGAACAAGGTGAAGTTTTGGTTGAAGATGAAGACTGGAGATCTGTGGAAGATCTTATGAATTACTGTGAAAATTCAAGACATCAAGGAGATATGATGACTGAAGCATCAAGTGAGACCACAAGGTATTATGTTTTTAAAACTGATAGTTTGTGTATGGTTGTAGGTATTGCAGGAGAAAAGCAACCTTTTGAATATGTCTTCAGAATGGACGAAGATATAGAAAATTTCTCAGAAGAGGAAGAATTTGACTAGTTACAACAGAAAGAGTCTATGGATGAGTTACTCAATGAGAGAAGACAATCATTTGAAGTTGTCATAGAGATGGAAGATCATAATCTTATTCTGATGAAGAACGAAGGAATATTGTCTTAGAGAGGTAATCTAATGAATTTAGATGAAGAACAAATGCAGCAGAATATTAATGCAGATGATGGGGCAAGGATAGCTCTTGAAGAAGGTTTACAGAGAGACTACAAGGCAAAATGTATTGAAGAAGAAGGACATCTACTGAAATATGTTAAGAAAGAAGAATTCTATGCAAAATATTTAGCAAAGGGAGAAAGGACATCTGATGATTGATCACTAACAAAGTAAGGTTTTGCAGAGGATGAGCAATCTTTTGACGCCGTCGAAAGTATGGAAGAGTATCTTTTAGAAGATGAATACTCTGAAGTAAAGAATGATGGAGAATGTCTCTTGAATGAGAAAAGCGGTGAATTATTGCAGCAAAGAGAATTTAGTAATATGTTGATGTTTGAAGCTGTTACAACCCAGGAATAATTTCTTGTGAAAGAAGGAGATGATAATTTGTCTGAAGAGTTGATATGTAAAGAAACAATTGAGACTACTGAACCTTGTAATTTTCAAATTGATAATTTGTGTATAAAAGCAGGAATTATAAGTGATGATGAAGTACTTATGAAGTGTCAAAGAGAAATTGAATTGCTGGAATATTTGCTGGAAAACTCAGAGTATGATAGTATGGTTGCAGAGGAAGGAGTTCACTACAGTGGACAAGAGCAAAAGAACATCATTGAAGCAGATGGTGTGGAAGAGAGACTTGCTAACAATTTCGAAAGTCCTTTGGAGAATTCTTTAGAGAGGTTGAATCAACATACTGATGTGTTGATAAAAGAGGAAAAATCAGAGCAGCATACTGAAATGTTGCCAAAGGAAGAAGAGGTACTGAAGCCTTATATTTTTAATTCTGATAATTGTTTTATGATTACAAGATTTGATGAAGATGAGACATACATGTTTGAAGTTGAAGAGTCAGTTTTAAAACTGAAGAAGACTGGAAGTTGCCAGGTCAGACATGCTGATGAGGAAAAAGAAAAGCATGATGATACCATGCTTGAAGAAGTTAAACTGACTGTCAGAATTAGTCAAAGAAATGAAGGACAATTACTGAGGGTTGTCAAAGAAGAGGAAAGAGAATATGTTGGAATTGATGGAAATCATAGTGATGTATTTGAGGGAAATCAAGTACAAAGAAAATTGGAGGACAATTTACTTTTTGAAAGTAAATTTATAGACATTGAACAGAGGTTGTTTGGAAAGCAATAAGAGGGTAAGGATGAAAGAGCGATAGTAAGAATCCAACAACTTCAAAGAGAAGACAACAAACAAAAGTTTGAAGATGAGTGGACAGAGTACGACAATAAATGGCAAAGTAATTATTAGTTAGAAGATAAATTGGACATAGAGACTGAAAGAATAATAAGATTGATGATGAAGGTGTCTCCTAAGAAAGCAACAGTGAAAATACCAAGGAGCAGCAGAAAGAGAAAAACAGTAGCAAACTGTGAAAGCATAGCTAGTGGAGCAAAGCAACATAAAGTGTGGAAACCTAGAGAACAGCAACAACCAACAACTGCAACCAAAGGCAAATTATAGAACAAAGTATGGGATCCAGGAAGACAAAAGTCGAAAGCACATGATCAGGAGATCATGATTATTTTAACCTTAGGAGTTTGATGTAGGAGCATATAACTCAACAGTTTCATTATGTTCTAGTTAACTTAAGGGGGTCTTGTGTTTTCAAGGAAGTAGGATTCCTATGATGTAATTATTAATGTTCCAAGTGATTGGAATATGAATTAATTATATATTGTGAGGATATTTATAAATGCTCTCGAATGTAGGGGAACGTGAGTGATGATGAGAGAGTTGGAAGTCAATTATAAGTCTAGACTAGGAAGTGGTGTCATGATTCGTGGAACGAGAGAGGATTATTAGTGATTACTGGAGTTAAAAGTGGACTTAGAGGATATTCAGGATTTAGTTCAGCAGATTAAGGATCTGAACCAGAATTGGTTAAACAGAACCTTTTGTATAAATGTAAGCCTAAAAAGCATAGTAGTGAGGTAGAGAGTAATCCAGTTAGTCAGGAGTCAGAGAGTCAGTCATTTAGGCGTATGGGCAGGAAAGGGAAGGCAACTGATATTGAAAATTAGGCTGAGGAAGAAATTCATGTGTAAATGGTTGTTTATTAGTACATATAGCTCGATTATGAGTTTGTGTGATGTGTATTTGAATTATAAGTTGTGTGTGAACTTGAGTAATTCTACGTAATGTAGGTTTCAGGTGTGCATAATCATATAGAGGAGTGTTATGGTTTTACACACAGAAAGTATTGGAGAAAGCCTTTAATGTTACAGCGAAGGTGAAGGAAGATAAAGGCGCAAGCGGAGATCTAGATTAGAACAAGTGAAGATCGTGAGGCGAAGACAAATACACATGCAGAAGGCCGAATGGGTGATTATACAGTAAGAGCCAAAAGAGTGTAGCAGTGCATAGGAACCGTTGGATTAGTCAGGTCAATGCATGAGGTTGTGTGCGATAGACGACTAAGATTAAGTCATGCAAAATGAAGTCAAGAAGATGAATGGTGGAGATTAAGTGATAACCCTTTATTAAGCCGAGTTTCTTTAAGTTTCGTATTGAGCACATGGATGGTATTCACAAGGGGTAAGCAATTTCTCGCGTGCCATAAAGATGGTAAGCGGTCTTTCAAGATTTCACACGATTACCTTTAGTGGTTGACACGTAGCATACGGAGGAAAGAGAAAACCACTTTTCTCACGTGTTCTCGATTGGATAACGACCATGCACGATTTTGTGTGAGATTGCGCAATAACCATTGGATCGAGCGGGATTGATCAAAGGTGAAGATCAGCCAAGCTTGTTGGTGATCAGGTGACATGACAACCTTTGGTTCAGACAGAGCATATCAACGGTAGAGATCATCTGAGTTAGTTAATGATCGGGTGATGCGATAATCGTCGGATTGAGGAAAAAGATCGACGGCGGAGATTAAATGCGCTAGGAGAGCATCGATGTATGTGTAAAGGTTTGTGGAATGGCGGAAAGATAAGGTTTAAAGTGTGATTTATGAGATATTTCTATTATACGGGAATTATAATAGAAATAAGCGGGATTAATAAATTTCAGGTTAAGTTAAGAATTAACCAAAGGTTATGAAGGGTTGTATAAGGTTCCGCTTAAAGGTTTATTAAAATTTAGACTTTGGAGAGTCAAATGAAACTTTGCATATAGTTTAATTAAGGAGCCTTAAACCTTGATTAAGTGAAGATTTTACTAAGTATGGAATTTTGAGAATTCCTGGGACACACATAGTGTGACATGAAATTGTATTTTTATACTGTGGGTATATGTGGCTTAGGCTGCATCATTGGGGTATATGCAGCTTAGGCAGGCATCACCACTCCTCTTGAAAATCTCGTAGTTTTCTTGGAAAATCCACTTGCTTCCCGACACCTCACTCAGCCCAAAAACTGTGCAAACATGTCCTGCATGACTACCTCCCAGATCTGTGTAGTTCTGACCAGCAGGCTCCCGCAACCTGATCTTGGCCTCCTCTAGAAATCTGCGTAGTTTTCATTGCTAGTGCTCCCTATTACCCACAATTCCTTCCTGGAAAAACTGTGCAATTTTTCCTCCTAGCTGAGCCATATCCTACAGATGTAATCGTTGTCCTGAACTTCTCATCCCAACCTCCCAGTGACCTCTACGCAGTTTTTCCTCAAAGTTTCCAAGATCCTCGCATCCTGACCTGACATGTGATTTACATTGATTCAGAGCCTTATCCTCTCTCTCAGCCACCTGCACCCGAAAAGGAAAGACAATGCATCATGGTAGACTAGGGAATTTCTGGATTTGATGTCGTCTTGTCATGAGTAATTGTAGAAACATGTACATGGATGAGACATGGCGTGATGACGAACTGGATGAATAAGGAGTGCATTCTAAGAGGCTTTCTCGCGGTTGGATGAACACATGAAGCATACCAAGTAGAAATCAAAGGAGACATGTGCACATGCATGGGCCATCAATCGAACACCAATACCATTGAAGACTCCACACACTTTGCCATGTGGAGATGAAACTATGGTACACAACGGGCACATTCATGACTTAGCAACACAACAGCTCGAAACGAATATCATAGTTAACATGTGCATATCAGTAGTGTTATGTTGAGTTGTGTCATGAGTCATCTCGACCACATCGCTATTTCGGGTCATACTTGTGTAATCAATGTAATGTAACGTGGAACTCTAAGAGACCCATAGATGAAGTTAAAGAGTCATGTAAGTCGAAAAGTCATGTAATTCAAACAGTCGTGAGGGAAGTCAAAGAGTCACCACGGTCAATTTTACCCTTGGCTATATATACCCCTCAATTGTACATGCAAAATACTTTTCGCCTTGGCTCCTCCCATGTAGCCTTGAGAGTCTGTAGTCTCTTCTTTTAGGAGCGAGCAGTGGCTCCAACGCCCCATTATCAGGGTTAGTGATGTATGGTTTATGGATGTGTCTTGGAACTTTCACCTAATTCAGAAGCCTGTTAACATACCAACACATTTTCACACATATATTGTATTCGTTTGTAAGACTATCATTTGGACGTTTGTAATGCATGTTACTTTAATCTGTACCAAAATATTTGAACTATTTCGGTTGTTTTAGTGCATATGTTGTTGGAAATTTGTTGTATCAGTTGTTATACTATCTCGCCCATGTGGACTACTCCGCTGGACACTCGACAAATTCATTCTTGTAAACCTATTATAATGACTGTCGCACTCGTGTGGACTACTTCACAAGGTCTTGTATGTGCTATTTGTTCACTTTGTGTTTGTGACTGCCACATCCATGTGGACTACTCCATTGGAAGCTGTGTAGATCCTGCTGTGTTGTGTGTCTTTAACTGATTTGGGACTATTCCCTTTCGAATTAGGACTAACTCTCACCCTCTCTAACTGCAGTGAAAGAACTTAGACACAAGTTAGACTAAGCACTCATTAGGCACAAGAACCTCGTTGTTTGAAGACTAAGTATACTAGTCTCATGTGTTTATCTCATATCATGTAAGGGTTAATAAATAAAGTGGTTAATTCGCATCATATAAAATACCACAAGTAGTTAGGAATAATGAGATAAACTCATTGTATTAGATATATGGTATTGAGATACCCATGGTAATGACCCATGGTATTGTATGTATGAAGCCTATATAGAAGCTAGAGACTCCCTTTGGCGATATGTCAAGGATAATTGTATTGGCAAACATATGGCTTGTGGAGTGTTTTTCTTCCTTAAGGAGTGACTGTATTGTGTTAACGTACCTCAAAGGTTTGATATTAATAAAGATCTTAAGTTTATCTATTTTTCTCTTGTATTGTCTCTTGGGTTTAACTACAGTAATGGGTATATTTTACATTGTTATATATTTGTGGATCAAATCTATTACAAGTGGTATCATAACACTTTCTTGGGCCAAGAGGGGAGATTTTTTATTTTCTATTTATTTATTTATTTATTTTTTATTTTTTTTCGCAAAGAATCCATAATCTGCAATTTGATTCTGTAAATTTTTTCCTAGAAGTTTCAAAGATAGTCTGCAAACTTGCTATAAAAAAAAAACTCCTGCAAAAAAAATAAAAATATCTTTTCACTTTACCCAATAAAGTGTTCTTTCTATCACGTAAGGGACCAGAAGTAGTTAGGAATAATGAGATAAGCCCATTGTATTAGATATATGGTATTGAGAGACCCATAGTAATGGCCCATGGTATTGTATGTATGAAGCCTATATATAGGCTAGAGACTTTCCATGGAGAGATGTCAAAGATTATTGTATTGGCAAGCATATGGCTTGTGGAGTGTTCTCCTTCTTTAAGGAGTGTTTCTATGGTGTTACATTACCTCAAGAGTTTGATATTAATAAATTTTGAAAAAAAGAGCTGATTTTAAATCAGCGATATCTCCCATATCCAGACTCCGATTCGACCGATTTTTTTCAAATTGGTTAATTTTTCAAGAGGATTTTAGATCTGCAATTAGTTTATCAAAATTTTCCACAAAAACTTAAAAAATGTACTGGAGATCCACCATCCACGAATTTTCGTTAGAAACATTTATGCAACATAGCTGATTTTTAAATCTGTGATACCTCCCTCATCCAGATTTCAATTCAACTGTTTTTTTTTGAATTTGAGTATTTTTTCGCAAAGAATCTAGATTTGCAATTTGATTCTACTAATTTTTCCCCATAATTTCATATCTGATCTGCAAACTTGCCACCCGAAAAGAAATCCTACAAAATTAAAATAAAAAAATATCTCTCCATTTTGCCCAAGAAAGAGTTCTTTCTATCATGTACAGGACCACAAGTAGTTAGGAATAATGAGATAAGCCCATTTTGTTAGATATATGGTATTGAAGACCCATGGTAATGACCAATGGTATTGTATGTATGAAGCCTATATAGAGGCTAGAGACTCCCCATGGATAAATGTCAAAGATTATTGTATTGAAAAGCATATGGCGTGTGGAGTGTTCTCCTTCCTTAATCATTGATTGTATGGTGTTACCCTATCTCAAGGGTTTGCTATTAATAAAGATATAAAGTTTATTTATTTTGCTCTTGTGTTGACTCTTGGGTTTAATTTCAGTATTGGGTATATCTTGCATTGTTATATATTTTCCGATAAGATTTATTACAATTGGTATCAGAGCACTTTCTTGGGCAAAGCGGTGAGATTTCTTATTTTATTTTTGCATAAATTTTTTGGGTCAGCAAGTTTGCAGATCAGATTTGAAGCTTCTCATGCAAAATTTGCATAATTAAATTACATATCTGGATTCTTTGTGAAACAATACCCAAATTCAAAAAACAAATCGGTTGAATCGGAGTCTAGGTGCAAGAGATATCGCTGATATAAAAATCAGCTATGTTGCAGAAATTTTTCTGACGAAAATTTGTGGATGGCAGATCTCCAGTTATTTTTTATAGTTTTGTAAGGAATTTTGAGAAACTAATTGCATATATGAAATTCTCTTGAAAAATTACCCAATTTAAAAAAAAAAACTAGTCAAACCGGAATCTGGACGAGAGAAATATCGCTGATTTAAAATCAACTCTTTTTTCAGATTTTTTTTGTGACAATGGTATAATTGCAGCACAAATCTAAAATTCCAGAGTATCTAGATCGGAATTTTTATTACATGAGAAGATTCAAAATGGTCGTTCTATTTCCAAAACTAGGTTATAATAAGGATTCTGAGCAATATTGATTGAGCTGTGTCCATTTTAGATTTTCGCCAAAGTAAACGATTTTTTTTCAAAAACCCTCTTCATGGCTTCTCCGATAGAAAGAGATGATTTTAAATCAACGATATCTCCCTCATATGGACTCTGATTCGAACGATTTTTTTTTTTAATTGGGTAATTTTTCAAGAGGATCTTAGATCTACAATTAGTTTATCAAAATTCTCTACAATAACTTCAAAAATGTAGTGGAGATCCTCCATCCATGAATTTTCGTTGAAAAAATTTATGTAACACAGCTAACTTTTAAATCAGCGATATTTCCCTCATACGAAATCTGATTCAACCGATTTTGTTTTTGAATTTGGGTATTTGTTTGCAAAGAATCCAGATCTGCAATTTGATTATGCAAATGTTTCCCCAGAAGTTTCAGATCTGATCTACAAACTCGTCGAAAAAAATCCTGCAAAAATAAAAATAAAAACTTATTTCTCTACTTTGCCCTAGAAAGAGTTTTTTTATCATGTGAGAGACCACAAGTAGCTATGAATAATTAGATAAACTCATTTCACTGGATATATGGTATTGAGAGACCCATGGTATTGTGTGTATAAAGCCTATATAAAGGCTAGAGATTCCCCATGGAGAGATGCCAAGAATTATTGTATTGACAAACATATGGCTTGTAGAGTGTTCTCCTTCCTTAAGGGGTGATTGTATGGTGTTACCCTACCTCAAAGATTTGATATTAATAAAGATTTTGAGTGTATCTATTTTGCTCTTGTATTGTCTCTAAAGTTTAATTGTAGTATTGGGTATATCTTGCATTATTATATATTTGAAGATCAGATCTATTACAAGTGGTATGGGAGCACTTTCTTGGGCAAAGCGAAGGATTATGTTTATTTTTTGTAGGAATTTTTTAAGGTGGTAAGTTTTCAGATCATATTTGATACTTCTGGTATAAAATTTGTATAATCAAATTTAAAATCTAAATTTTTTGTGAAAAAATACCAAAAATGAAAAAAAATCGGTCGAATCGGAGCCCAGATGAGGGAGATATCGCTGATTTAAAAATCAACTATATTGCAGAAATTTTTTTATGACGAAAATTCATGAATGGCTGATTTCTAGTTACTTTTTGTAGTTTTGTGGGGGATTTTGAGAAACTAATTGCAGATCTGATATTCTCTTGAAACATTACCAATTTCAAAAAAACAATCGGTTAAATCGAAGTCTGGATGAAGGAAATATCGCTGATTTAAAATCAACTCCTTTTTCAAATTTTTTATGACAGCGTAACAGTTCTAGTGCAAATATGAAATTCCAAAGTGTCTAGATCGAAATTTCTATCACATGGGAAGATGCAAAACGGTCTTTGTATTTCCAAAAACAAGTTATAATAAGGATTCTGAGCAATATTGATCGAGTTGTGTCCATTTTAAATTTTCTTCAAAATAAATGATTTTTTTCCCATAAACCCTCTTCATGGCTTCTCCGATAGAAAGAGTTGATTTAAATCAACGATGTCTCTCTAATTCAGACTTCGTTTCGACCGATTTTTTTTTCAATTTGCGTAATTTTTCAAGATCTCAGGTCCGCAATTAGTTTCTCAAAATTATCCACAAAAACTGCAAAAATGTACTGTAGATCCACCGTCCTCGAATTTTCGTTAGAATTTTTTTTACAACACAATTGATTTTTAAATTAGCGATATCTCCCTCATTCGAACTCTGATTCAACTGATTATTTTTAAATTTGAGTATTTTTTCGCAAAAAATTCAGACATGCAATTTGATTACGCAAATTTTTCCCAAAAATTTTCAAATCTGATCTACAAACTCACCACAAAAAAATCCTACAAAAAATATATATATATCTCCATTTTGCCCACAGAAGTGTTCTTTCAATCATGTAAGGGACCACAAGTAGTTAGGAATAATGAAACAACCCCATTGTATTAGATATATGGTATTGAGATACCCATAGTAATGATCCACGGTATTGTATGTATGAAGCGTATATAGAGGCTAGAGACTCCCCATGGAGAGATGTCAAAGATTATTGTATTGGCAAGCACATGGCTTGTAGAGTGTTCTCCTTCGTTAAGGAGTAGTTGTGTGGTGTTAAGCTACCTTAAGAGTTAGAAATTAATAAAGATCTGAAGTTTATCTATTTTGTTTTTGTATTGGCTCTTGGGTTTAATTGTAGTATTGGATAGATATTACATTCTTATATATTCGCAGATCAGATCTATTACAAGTGGTATCATAGCACTTTCTTAGGCAAGCAAGGAGTTTTTTTTTTTTTTTTGGTAGGAATTTTGGGGGCAGCGATTTTGTAGATCATATCTGAAAACTTTGAGCAAAATTGTAGAATAAAATTATAGATCTTGATTATTTATGAAAAATACCCAAATTAAAAAAAAAAATTGGCCGAATCGGAGTCCGGATGAGGGAGATTGCTGATGTAAAAATTAGTTATGTTGCATAAATTTTTTCTGACAAAAATTCGTGGACGACGGATCTCTAGTTAATTTTTATAGTTTTTGTGGGGAATTTTGAGAAATTAATTATAGATATGTGATCTTCTTGAAAATTACCCAATTTTAAAAAACAAATTGGTCGAATCAGAGTTCGGATGAGGTAGATATCACTGATTTAAAATCAACTATTTTTTTAGAATTTTTTGTGATGGCAGGACAATTTCATCACAAATCTGAAATTCTAAAGTGCTTGGATCGAGATTTCTATTTCATGAGAAGATTCGGAATGGTCGTTCCATTTCAAAAAACAGGTTATAATAATAATTTTGAGCAATATTGATTGAGTTGTGTCCATTTTATATTTTCACCAAAGTAAGTGATTTATTTTCAAAACCCTCTTCATGGCTTCTTCGATAGAAAGTACTGAATTTAAATCAGTGATATCTCCTTCATACGAACTTCGATTCGACCGATTATTTTGTCAAATTGGGTAATTTTTCAAGAAGATCTTAGATATGCGATTAGTTTCTAAAATTCCCCACAAAAACTGCAAAAATGTATTGGATATCCATTGTCCTTGAATTTTCATCAGAAAAATTTCTACAACATAACTGATTTTTAAATCAGCGATATTTCCCTCATCCAGACTCCGATTCGGCCAATTGTTTTTTTTTTTTTTAATTTGGATATTTTTCCCCAAAGAATCTAGATATTAAATTTCATTATGTAAATGTTTCCCTAAAATTTTTAGTTTGATTAGGAAACTCGCCACCCAAAAACAATTTCTTGCAAAAAAAATATATTTTTCCGCTTTGCCCAAGAAAGTGTTATTCTATCATGTAAGGGACCATGAGTAGTTAGAGATAATGAGATAAACCCATTGTGTTAGATATATGGTATTGATAGACCTATGGTAATGACCCATTGTATTATATGTATGAAGCCTATATAGAGGCTAGAGACTCCCCATGGAGAGATGTCAAGGATTATTGTATAGACAAAAATATGGTTTGTGGAGTCTTCTACTTCCTTAATGAGTGATTGTATGGTGTTACCTTACCTCAAATGTTTGAATTTAATAAAAAATTTGAAGTTTATCTATTTTCTCTTATGTTGGTTTTTGAGTTTATTTGTAGTATTGGGTATATCTTGCATTGTTATATATTTGCAGATCAGATCTATTACAAGTGGTATCATGGCAATTTCTTGGGTAAAGCAGGGATAATTTTTTTTACTTTTTTCGAGAAATTTTATTGGGGTGGCGAATTTGCAGATCATATATGAAATTTCTAGTGCAAAATTTACAACATTAAATTACAGATCTAGATTATTTGTAAAAAACTACCCAGATTCAAAAAACAAATTCGCCAAATCAGAGTTCAAATGAGGGAGATATCGCTGATTTAAAAATCCGCTGTGTTGGAGAAATTATTTCTAACAAAAATTCGTGGGTGGCAGATCTTTAGTTAATTTTTATAGTTTTTGTGATAATTTTGATAAAATAATTGTAGAGTTGAGAAGCTCTTAAAAAATTATCCAATTTAAAAAAAAATCAGTCGAATCCGAATCCAAATAAGGGAAATATCGTTAATTTAAAATCAGTTTTTTCTTTCACAATTTTTTGTGATGATAGAATAGTTGCATCGCAAATCTGAAATTCCAAAGTGCCTAGATCGGGATTTCTATCACATAGAAAGATTTAGAATGATCATTTTATATCCGAAAACAAGATATAATACGAATTCTGAGTAATATTGATCGAGTCCATTTTAAATTTTCGCCAAAGTAAGTGTTTTTTTAATAAACTCTCTTCATGGCTTCTCCGATAAAAAGAGATGATTTTAAATCAGTGATGTCTCCCTAATCCAGACTCCGATTCGATCGATTTTTTTTTCAAATCGGGTAATTTTTCAAGAAAATCTCAAATCTGCAATTAGTTTCTCAAAATTCTCCACAAAACAACAAAAATGCACTGGAGAACCGTCGCCCTCGAATTTTCGTTAGAAATTTTTTTGAAACATAGCTGATTTTTAAATCAACAATATTTCCCTCATCCATACTCTGATTTGACCGATTTGTTTTATGAATTTGGGTATTTTTTTGCAAAGAATCCAGATATGCAATTTGATTCTGCAAATTTTTCTCTAGAAATTTCAGATTTGATTTGTAACCTCGTCGCCCAAAAAACAATTCCTGCAAAAATTAAAATAAAAAAATATCTCCGCTTTGCGCAATAAAGTGTTCTTTCAATTGTGTAAGGGACCATAAATAACTAGGAATAATGAGACAAACCCATCGTATTAGATATATGCTATTGAAATACTGATGGTATTATATATACGAAGCTTATATAGAGGCTAGAGACTCTCTATGGAGAGTTGTCAATGATTATTGTATTGGAAAGTATATGGCTTGTGGAGTGTTCTCCTTCCTTAAAGAGTGATTGTATTGCTCAAGGGTTTGATATTAATAAAGATTTGAAATTTATCTATTTTACCCTTGTATTGGCTCTTGGGTTTAATTGTAGTATTGGGTATATCTTGCAGTGTTATATATTTGTGGATTAGATCTATTACAAGTAGTATCAAAGCACTTTTTTGGGCAAAGCAGGTATAATTTTTTTTTTTTTGTGAGAAATTTATTTGGGGCGGCAAGTTGCAGATATGATCTAAAAATTATGGTGCAAGATTTGTAGAATTAAATTGCAGATTTTGGATTCTTTTGTGAAAAAATACCCAAAAAAAAGAAAACAAAAAATTAGCCACATTAGAGTCTAGATGAGGGAGATATCAATGATTTAAAAATCATGTGTTGGAAAAACATTTCTAACGAAAATTCATGGATGGAGGATCTCCAGTGAATTTTTATAGTCTTTATGAATATTTTGATAAACTAATTAAATATCCGAGATGCTCTTAAAAAATTACCAAATTAAAAAGAAAAAATCGGTCGAATCGGAGTATGGATGATGGAAATATCGCTGATTTAATATCAGCGCATTTTTTTTCAGGTTTTTTTGTGACAACAGAACATTTATAGCTCAAATATGAAATTCCAGAATGCCTAGATCAGAATTGTTATTACATGGAAAAATGCAGCATGGTCATTCCAATTCCAAAAACAAGTTATAATAGGAATTTGAGCAATATTGATCGAGTTGTATCTATTTTAAATTTTCGTCAAAGTAAGTGATTGTTTTCCAAAATCCTTTCAATGGCTTCTCTGATAGAAATAGCTAATTTTAAATCAGCGATGTCTCTCTAATCTGGACTCCAATTCGACCGATTGTTTTTTCAAAGTGGGTAATTTTTTAAGAGGATCTCAGATCCGCAATTAGTTTCTCAAAATTTTCCATAAAAACTGCAAAAATGTACTAGAGATCTGTCATCATCGAATTTTCGTCAGAAAAATTTCTACAACATAGTTGATTTTTAAATTTGCGATATCTCCCTCACGAGGACTCCGATTCGACCGATTTTTTTGAATTTGGGTATTTTTTTCGCAAGTAATCCAGATATGAAATTTGATTTTGCAATTTTTTCCCAAAATTTTGAAATCTAATCTGCAAACTCACCGCAAAAAACAATTTCTGCAAAAATCAAAATAAAAAAATCTCTCCACTTTGCCCAATAAAGTGTTCTTTCAATTATGTAAGGGACCATAAGTATTTAGGAATAATGAAACAAACTTATTGTATTAGATATATGGTATTGAAAGGCTCATGATAATAACCTATGGTATTGTATGTATGAAGCTTATATAGAGGCTATAGACTCCCCATTGAGAGATGTCAAAGATTATTATATTGGTAAGCATATTGCGTGTGGAGTATTCTCATTCCTTAAGGAGTAATTGTATGGTGTTACTCTACCTCAAAGGTTTGATATTAATAAAGATCTAAAGTTTACCTATTTTGCTCTTGTATTGGCTCTTGGGTTTAATTGCAGTATTGGGTATATTTTGCATTGTTATATATTTGGGGATCAGATCTATTACAAGTGGTATCAAGAACTTTCTTCAACAAAGCGGGAATAATTTTTTTTTTGTAAGGAATTTTTTGGGGTGACGAGTTTACAGATCATATTTGAAAATTCTGGTACAAAATTTGTAGAACTAAATTGCAGATCTAGATTCTTTGTGAAAATATACCTAAATTCAAAAAAAAATTGGCCGAATCGGAGTCCAGATGAGGGAGATATTGCTGATTTAAAAATCATGTGTTGGAGAAATATTTTTTTAACGAAAATTCGTGGGTGGCGAATCTCCAGTTAATTTTTATAGCTTTTGTGGGAATTTTGAAAAACTATTTGCATATCTGAGATGCTCTTAAAAAATTATTCAATTTAAAAAAAATCGGTCGAATCGGAGTTTGGATGATGAGAGATATCGCCGATTTAAAATCAGCTATTTTTTTTTTTTTTCAGAATTTTTCTAACGGCAGAACAATTGCAGCGCATATCTGAAATTCTATAATGCCTAGATCGGAATTGTTATCACATGGAAAGATGCAGCATGGTCATTCCATATCCAAAAATAAGTTATAATAAGGATTCTAAGCAATATTGATCGAGTTGTGTCCATTTTAAATTTTCGCCAAAGTAAGTGATTGTTTTTCAAAACCCTCTTCATGGCTTCTCTGATAGAAAGAGCTGATTTTAAATCAGTGATGTCTCCCTAATTTGGACTTTGATTCGATAGATATTTTTTTTTTCAAATTGGGTGATTTTTTAAGAGGATCTCAGATCCGCAATTAGTTTTTCAATATTCTCCATAAAAACTGCAAAAATGTACTGGAGAGCCGTCGTCCTCGAATTTTCATTAGAAAATTTCTACAACACAGTTAATTTTTAAATTAGCAATATCTCCTTCATTCGTACTCCGTTCGACGATTTTTTTTTATTTTTTTATTTTTTTTATTTATTTATTTTTTAAATTCGGATATTTTTCGCAAAAATCAGATATGCAATTGATTATATAAATTTTTTCTTCGAGTTTATATCTGATCTGCAAACTCGTCGCCAAAAAAACTTTCCTACAAAAATTAAAATAAAAAAATCTCTCCGCTTTGCCCAATAAAGTGTTCTTTCAATTATGTAAGTGACTACAAGTAATTAGGAATAATGAAATAAGCTTATTGCATTAGATATATGGTATTGAAAGACCTATGGTAATGACACATGGTTTTGTGTGTATGAAGCCTATATAGAGCCTAAAAGCTCCCCATGGAGAGATGTCAAGGATTATTGTGTTGACAAGCATATGGATTGTGGAGTGTTTTCCTTGCTTAAGGAGTGATTGTATGGTGTTACTCTACCTCGAGGGTTTGATATTAATAAAGATATGAGGTTTATTTATTTTGTTTTTGTATTGTCTCTTGGGTTTAATTGTAGTATTTGGTATATCTTGCATTGTTATATATTTGCAGATAAGATCTATTACGAGTGATATCAGAGCATTTTCTTGGGTAAAGCGAGAATAATTATTTTTATTTTTTGGAGGAATTTTTTGGGGCGATGAGTTTGTAGATCAGATCTGAAACTTCTGGTGCAAAATTTTTCAGAATCAAATTGTAGATCTAGATTCTTTGTGAAAAATACCAAAATTCAAAAAAAAAAATTTGGCCGAATCAGAGTCGAGATGAGGGAGATATCGCCGATTTTAAAAATCAGTTGCGTTGTAGAAATTTTTCTTAACATAAAATTTGTAGACGACGGATCTTTAGTTAATTTTTGATAGTTTTTGTGGGAATTTTGAGAAACTATATTGCATATTTGAGATGCTCTTAAAAAATTGCCCAATTTAAAAAAAAAAATCGGTCGAATCGGAGTCCAGATGATGGAGATATCGCTAATTTCTTTTTTCAGAATTTTTCTGACGGTAGAACAATTGCAATGAAAATCTGAAATTCTAAAGTGCCTAGATCAGAGTTGTTATCACATGGAAAAATACAGCATGGTCATTCCATATCCAAGAACAAGTTATAATAAGGATTCTGAGCAATATTGATCGAGTTGTGTCTATTTTAAATTTTCGCCAAGGTAAGTGATTGTTTTTCAAAACCCTCTTCATGGCTTCTCCGATACAAAGAGCTGATTTTAAATCAGCAATGTCTCCCTAATATGAACTTTGATTCGACAGATTTGTTTTTTTCAAATTGGGTAATTTTTTAAGAGGATCTCAGATCTGCAATTAGTTTCTCAAAATTCTCCATAAAAACTGCAAAAATGTACTGGAGATCCGCCATCCTCGAATTTTCATAAAAAAGATTTCTACAACATAGCTAATTTTTAAATTAGTGATATCTCCCTCATCTGGACTCCGATTCGACTGATTTTTTTTTGACTTTGGATATTTTTTTGCACAAAATCTAGATATGCAATTTGATTTTGCAATTTTTTTCCTGGAAGTTTCATATTTGTTCTACAAACGCGTTGCAAAAAAAAACAATTCCTGCAAAAATTAAAATAAAAAAAATCTTTTCACTTTGCCTAATAAAGTGTTCTTTCAATTATGTAAGGGACCACAAGTAACTAGGAATAATGAAACAAGCCCATTATATTAGATATATGGTATTGAAAGATCCATGGTAATGATCCATGGTATTGTATGTATGAAGCCTATATAGACGTTAAAGACTCCCCATGGAGAGATGTCAAGAATTATTGAATTGGCAAGAGTATGGCTTGTGGAGTGTTCTCCTTCTTTAAGGAGTGATTGTATGTGTCACTCTACCTCAAGGGTTTGATATTAATAAAGATCTAAAGTTTATTTATTTTGCTCTTGTATTGGCTCTTGGGTTTAATTGCAGTAATGGGTATATCTTTCATTGTCATATATTTGCGGATTAGATCTATTACAAGTGGTATCATAGCATTTTCTTGGGAAAAACAGGGATAATTGTTTTTAATTTTTTGGAGGAATTTTTTGGGGCGGTGAGTTTGCAGATTAGATTTGAAACTTCCAGTGCAAAATTTTCATAATCAAATTGCAGATTTGGATTCTTTGTGAAAATATACCCAAATTCAAAAACAAAATGGTTGAATCGGAGTTGAGATGAGGGAGATATCGCCAATTTAAAAATCAATTGTGTTGCAAAAAAATTTCTGACGAAAATTCATAGACAGCGGATCTCTAGTTAATTTTTATAGTTTTTGTGGGAATTTTGAGAAACTAATTGTATATCTGAGATGCTCTTAAAAAATTACCCAATTTAAAAAAAAATCGGTTGAATCGGAGTCCGAATGATGAAGATATAATTGATTTAAAATCAATGCTTCTTTTAAGAATTTTTGGTGATGGTGGAACAGTTGCAGTGCAAATTTGAAATTCCAGTGTCTGGATCGGAATTGTTATCACATGGAAAGATGCAGCATGGTCATTCCATATCCAAAAAGAATTTATAATAAGGATTTTGAGCAATATTAATCGAGTTGTGTCCATTTTAAATTTTCTCCAAAGTAATTGTTTTTCAAAACCCTGTTCATGGCTTCTCCGATTGAAAGAACTAATTTTAAATCAGTGATGTCTCCCTAATCCGGACTTCGATTCGACCGATTTGTTTTTTGAAATTGGGGAATTTTTTAAGAGGATCTCAGATCCACAATTAGTTTCTTAAAATTCTCCATAAAAAAACTGCAAAAATTGTACTAGAGATCTGTCATCCTGAATATTTTGTCAGAAAATTTCTACAACAAAGCTAATTTTTAAAATCAGTGATATCTCCCTCATCTTACACTGATTCGGTTCGATTTTATATTATTATTATTTTTTTAATTTAGATATTTTTTTTCAAATAATCTAGATATGCATTTTGATTCTGCAATTTTTTCCCCAGAAGTTTCATATCTGATATGCAAAATTGCCGCAAAAAAAAACTAAAAAATGCCTCTCCACTTCGCCTAAAAAATTGTTTTTTCTATCATGTAAGGGACCACAAGTAGTTAAGAATAATGAGATAAGTCATTCTATTAGATATATGGTATTGAGAGACACATGGTATTATATGTATGAAGCCTATATAGAGGCTAGAGTCTCCCGATGGAGAGATGTCAATGATTACTGTATTGACAAGCATATGGCTTGTGGTGTATTCTCCTTCTTTAATGGGTGATTGTATGGTGTTACCCTACCTCAAGGGTTTTATATTAATAAAGATCTGAAGTTTATCTCTTTTTCTCTTCTATTGTCTCTTAGTTTTAATTGCAGTATTGAGTATATCTTGCATTGTTATATATTTGTGGATCAGATCTATTACAAGTGGTATTAGAACACTTTCTTGGGCAAAGCACAAAGATTTTTTTTTCTTTTTTGTCAGAATTTTTTGGGGCAGCGAGTTTATAGATCAGATCTAAAACTTCTAGTGCAAAATTTTCAGAATCAAGTTGCAGATTTGGATTTTTTTTGAATAAAATACCGAAATTCAAAAAACAAATCGGCTGACACAAAATCCAGATGAGGGAGATATCATTGATTTAAAAATTGGTGGTGTCGCAGAAATGTTTTCTGACAAAAAATCATAGACGACAGATCTCTAGTTAATTTTTGTAATTTTTGTGGGGAATTTTGAGAAACTAATTGTAGATCTGATATCCTCATGACAAATTACCCAATTTCAAAAAAACAATCAATCAAATCTGAGTCTCGATGAGGGAGATATCGATGATTTAAAATCACCCTTTTTTATTTTTATTTTTATTTATTTATTTATTATTTATTTATTTTCCAGATTTTGTTTTGTGGCGGTGGGAGAGTTGCAATGCAAATATGAAATTCCAGAGTGCCTAGATTGATATTTCTATCACATGAGATGATGTAGAATGGTCGTTCCATTTTCAAAAACAGGTTATATTAAGGATTCTAAGCAATATTGATCAAGTTGTGTCCATTTTAAATTTTCGCCAAAGTAAGTGATTTTTTTCTTCAAAACCCTCTTCATGGCTTCTAGCAAGAATTTTTTTACAGGAAAAGATAACAGTCCTACTATTGAAGAATTCATAAAAAGACAAAAGTCATTATGGCCAATACATTGGAAATATTTATGGCATCTTTTTGAAGACGAGGTTGCCATATGGTGGAGCTCACTTGACAGCAAGAAGTTGTCCAAACTTTTAGATGAAGAATTTAAAAAACTCCTTTTGGACAAATGGTTTCATACTAAAAAAGAGGGGAATGAAACATGTAAGGGGTTATTATCTACTGGTATCTCCTTATTACAGGTTTATGGATGTATTCAAAAGGAGAAGATCATTGTGTCTATAAATCCTAGTTGCAAGCAAAATCTTATAAATTTTAATTTGGCAAAAAATTTGCAAGTTCCAGCAAAACACATTGAAAACACACAAATTGATAATGAGGATGATCAAGTTTATAAAAATTTGAAGATTTCTATGGACAACTATGTATTGCATTCTAATTTTTGTGCTTCATATATGGCTAATGGGGATGTTGTTTTGGGATACCCTTGGATGGAATCTGTTGGTACTATCAATATTAATATGCAGAGGAAATTCCCGAAGCTATGGTATAAAAAGAAAAAAATTACATTACAAAATATTTCCATCAATAAACAGGTAGAGCCCAAGGAGATTGAAGCAGAAGATGTTGCAAGTAATGACACATTAGATGAGGAATCCATGGTTGAAGTAATACTAGAAGATAAGCAATAACCGCAGGTGCCACAACATGTACCAAATATCAATCAGGCTCCATTAGGTGGTAAACTAAATAAAGATACACCATTGGTTAAAACTTCAGCATGTCACCACCCACATCACTCAGCAAGAAAACAACCAACAAGATGGAAATGAATAAAGGGTTTGATATTAATAAAGAGAAGTTTATCTATTTCTATCTTGTTATTTCTCAGTATATTTGTATTTTCATATATTTGCAAGTCAGATCTATTACATTGTTCACCAAGTTTATGTAGTCTGAGAAGAAGTTAGTTACTTGCAGTGATGCTAAAATGAACAAATGATATGGATCAATTTTTTTAGCCAAGGATAAATGTTGGTACTATGCATGTGTTTTGGTAAAATATATATATAATATTATATATATATTATAAATTTATAATTTTAAAATAAAATAAATTTTCATAATTATATCTATTATATATATATATAATATATATATATGTTGGAATAATACTGAGAGGGTAGGGGGGCGAGGTGAGGCTGGTGAATCAGTATTATCAAATCAAACACTTTTTCATTTCCATACTCAAATTCATATACGCTACTTTAGTTAAGGGAACCTGTGTGTACACGCAACTGTGTCTAATGCAATTAGCGTATATTCATTAAACTTATGATTCAGTTAATCCATTAAATGTTGATCTTTAGTTAGTGCATCAAAACTTTATTAACCATATGAACAATAAACAAGTGCAGTAAACAGAACAGATCATCACACACAAGAAGCACACATGAACACCATGATTTAAGGTGGAAACCCAATGTAGGTGAAAACCACCTGCTGCAATTCGTCTCTATCTTATTTTAATAAGAAATTTCTTTTTACAATATTTCTGTACTGGTGCAGCCTTATACCAGTACACAGGCTTCTACCTGCAGAAGGTTACAACCTCCTCTCGTTCTCCAGCTTCTCCTGGAAGGGAGCTACAACCCTCTTAGCTCTTGTACTAGCTGATCCTTTTACTAGTACGTAGGCCCCGGCCTATAGAATGCTCCAACCTTCACTCGTTTTCCAGCTACTACTGGAAGGGAGCTACAACCCACTTAGCTCTTGTACTAGCTGATGTATTAGTATGTAGGTGCTGACCTACAAAAGGCTACAACCTTCTCTTTATTCCTCCAGGTACCACGTTTCATAAATTTTCAGACTGGAAACTCCTGAAGCACAACACCATAATCTGAAGGCCATGTTTCATCCAATTTTCATACTGGACCCATCAATAACACTAGCATCATCAATCTCTGAATCATTGAAACCATGTCAACAAACTGTAGTCACTAGAACATAGAGCAGAACACAGAACTCTGCAACAATGTTCATATCTAACTGTATCATAAAAAATCATGCATCAGAGTGCATACGCTATTTGGAAGAGTTGAACCAGCATGTATACGCAACTTCACCAAAGCGAACCAACGTATATGTCATTAATTACTTACTTATAACTTTGTTGCACTTCTTGACTTCAGACATACCCAGATCATTACATATACAAGGATAATATGTGTGTTAGCAACCAGATCTAGTTCATCCGATCACATAAAGATAAGTCATTATGATCCTGATCCATTATTAGATCTCATCCATCAACACTGAAGCTAAACACAATCAGTCATCAAAACTCATCAACAACCAGAACCACTTGTAACTTCAAACATCATAGCTCATATGGTATACGCTACTTAGATGTATCTAACATGCGTATGTACGCGCTTTTATCATAGTCAACCAGCATATACATCTGTAAATATTCATTCATGATTTGCAGCTATTCCAAACATGAGTTATACCCAGATCATAATATTTATAGAACATTATATGCGTCAGTATACAAATATATAATAAACATGATCAAACCATATAGAGATGATTCATTCCAAGCCATTAAATCCCGATCAATCCTTAGATCTTGTTCTCCATCAACCAGTGAGATTCCTCCTTAGCTCAGATCAAGCAAGGTATCATGAACCCATAACCTGCATACTAGATCGCATACTTCATCAGATATTCGAGATTTCCTTGGTGCATTTGCCTAATGACCTTCTCCTCCTTTTATAATCTTAGGCCTTTACTCAATACCATGGTCCAAAACCACTTAGAAACAATACCTTGGACCAACACCTAGGATCAACATGTCGGACAAGATACCTTGGACAATACCATGGATCACAATACCATGGTCCAAATACCATGGACCAAAACCAAATGTACGCGCCTTTCCTTGCATGAGAGTGCGTGTATATGTATACGTGCCTTTTGGTCGGCTAACTCACATGTATACATAGCTTTATCAAGGGTAACCTGCGTATATCTCTTTTTCTTCATTCTGTGAGCCTGAGCTGTGATATGTCATCTTAGTAAGTTGCCATCAAGGACAACACTTGTATCATAATGCCAACAATCTCCCCCCTTTGGACTTGATGGAAAAGTTATCTTGCCATACTGAGAACCGTCATCTTAATGAGTTGTCATTGTTCATTACATCTGAACTGATTCCTTTGAGCTGCCCTACATCCCATGTATTCTGTCACATCTGATATCTCTTCTGTAGATTCATCTAGTTATATATTAGTGAGTTGTTCTGCTACAAGTGGGTTGCCATCAAGTACAACACATGCATCATAGTGCCAACAATCTCCCCCTTTGGACTTGATGGCACCAACCATACCAAGTCACTCTCCCCCTTTGACATCAAGGGCAAAGGGCGGACCAAGATATTCTCTTCCTTGATATACATTCTGTTGTCCATACTCCCGCTGAGTACCTGCTGAAATCTTTGATTGAGCTCCCCCTTTGTATATGCCAAGGTGTACCAATCTATCCATGCTCCCTCTGAGTACATGCTGAAATCTCTGCTTTGCTGAAGTGTGTTGTTCATGCTCCCCCTGACTGTAAGCAAAGTCTGCAAAAAGATGTTCTACAAGAAGAACATGACCCTATCATAAATGACCTTCCTATCACCAAAGACTCATACATACATCCATCTCCCAACCAAGTGGGGATATACCAATATTGACTCATCCACCCAACCAATTGGAGATACACTAGATACCAATTACATGACTGAAACATTACATCATCCTTCCCATGCATAGTGGGGGTACAAATTACATCATATGACAAAAAGGGATTCATCAAATGACTACAATAGATAGAGACAAACTATTACATCATGAGTCTTGATATGACCTTTACATCATATCAAGACTCATGATGTAATAGTTTGTCTCTATCTATTGTAGTCATTTGATGAATCCCTTTTTGTCATATGATGTAATTTGTACCCCCACTATGCATGGGAAGGATGATGTAATGTTTCATTCATGTAATTGGTATCTAGTGTATCTCCACTTGGTTGGATGGATGAGTCAATATTGGTATATCCCCACTTGGTTGGGAGATGGATGTATGTATGAGTCTTTGGTGATAGGAAGGTCATTTATGATAGAGTCATGTTCTTCTTGTAGAACATCTTTTTGCAGACCTTGCTTACAGTCAGGGGGAGCATGAACCTGCTTTGCTAAAGTGTGTTGTTCATGCTCCCCCTGACTGTAAGCAAGGTCTGCAAAAATATGTTCTACAAGAAGAACATGAATCTATCATAAATGACCTTCCTATCACCAAAGACTCATACATACATCCATCTCCCAACCAAGTGGGGATATACCAATATTGACTCATCCACCCAACCAAGTGGGGATACACTAGATACCAATTGTTTATACATGACTGAAATATTACATCATCCTTCCCATGCACAGTGGGGGTACAAATACAACATATGACTAAAAGGGATTCATCAAATGACTACAATTGATAGAGACAAACTATTACATCAAGAGTCTTGATATGACCTTTACATGACATTTATAATAGAGACCAAACATCTAAATAAGACCATGATAGTCATCAGCAACTATCATACACAATGTATGATCTGCTCCATAAGCATATGTCAACAGCATCTAGACCAGCAACCGAATCATTCACATTATATCATATGTGAAAAACGCCATAGCCATCTCATCAACATCAAGATCTGCGTGATCTTATATATCATCCAAGTATCATCACTTGGGAACATCTGCATCAATCAACATATGTAAGTATCAACCTATCATCATATAGGTAAGAAATCATCATCGTCATGTCTCCAACAATGCAACTTTGAGTAATCATGTATCTAGCATATTGTATATAGCACTATGTAACAGCAGCAATCCTCATCCATGTGAGCTCCAAGAACTATAGGAATCCTACATCATAACTGTATTATATGTCGACAGCAGCATATGAGTGACTCATCATCAAGTAATGAAATTGTGTATTCAAGCTTTGTACTTCTCCTTATCCTTATGAAGATCACCATGTAAGCACCATATATGCATCATCAACCACAAATCTGATCTGAACA
Source organism: Pinus taeda (assembly GCA_000404065.3). Lineage (NCBI taxonomy): Eukaryota > Viridiplantae > Streptophyta > Pinopsida > Pinales > Pinaceae > Pinus > Pinus taeda. Next base: position 179,204 of record APFE031718441.1, on the reverse strand, counting down.
CCAACTATGTAACCCCAAGAATCATATGAGATTTTGTCATGGACAACTCATAACCATAGCATGATGTAACATTTAGCCATATAAGCATCATCACCAAGGACTACTAACCATAATGCCGACAATGCATTATTAAAGGCATATGCTCCCCCTGAACCTGTGCCATCTTGCTTACTGTCAGATCTGATCATGCATATATCAGCAAGAAGTATCAAGGCATCATCATCATTAATTTAGGATCAAAGCACTTTTAAACATCTATCAAGACGTTTCCACACATCATCAGCAGATTGTAACCATTATCAAACAAAGAAAATAATGGTCTGAATCATATCAAACCCTTTTTCATGAGTCTGTCCCACTGCTTTTCCTCAAACTAACATATACGCGACTGTGCAGTGTCTAACTCGCATATATATGCGACTTTTCTTCATGAAAACTGCATATGAGATTTAGAACACTGAAGTTTCACACTTTCAGTTCCCTCTGAGTCTGTTATGTCTGTACATTGTGATGTGCCACATTTTCCTGACTGTACTTCCTTCTTCTTCCATATCTTCAAGTGTGATGATGTTTTCTCCTTTCGGTATGGTGCTCGTACTTTGTTCTTGCATTCCTTAGCTATATGTCCAAGCTTCTTACATGCATAACATCTCATATGTTTCATATTCCTTCTATAGCAATCAACAGCTATGTGACCAAACATATTGCAAGAAAAACAATATCCCTTAAAGTACCTGGAATGTGATGATCTTTCTGTGTGATGGTCTTGAACCATTCTACTTCTGCATCTGGCTGCAACATGTCCAAGATTATGACATACATAACATTCAACATTATTCATCGAAGGAGTAAAAGATTTTCTTTGAAGAATTTCTTTCCTTGGTTGTTGATGGGATTGACCTCTCATCTCCATGTTGAGTATTTTAGATTGTGCATTAGAGTTCCTTGTCTTATTTTGTGAACTAAATTCACCTTCAACAGATTCATGAAAACCAAGACCAGTTTTGATAGCAGGAGACCTTTGAATACTAAGAATATCATCCAAGATCTTAGTACTATCTTGAAATCATAAGAGCTTATCCTTTTATTCTAAGTTATCTTTTAGAATATTTACCTCAACCTGATGTTTCTCCTCCTTTTCACGATACTGCTTCTTCATGTTTTCTTCAACTTTTCTTCCTTCTTCCAACTGATCTCTTGATTCAAGAACTTTGTTTTCTTGTTTTTCAAGAGCTTAGAGTAGTTCTTTATTCTGCTTATTTGATTCTTCAAGATCTTCTTTTAGCGAGAGGATCATAGCTTCAAGCCTTTCATAGTAACTGGATCTTTCTCTGAGTTTCTTGATTGTTGTGCTTCTTTCATTTACTTCATTTCTTAATGATGTTACTTCATCCTGCAACTTTTGACATTGATCTTCCTTTTCCTTGAATAGCTTCCTTACCCTGTTTCCTTCCTCTAGTTGAGCTTTTAGATTGGTAACTTCTTCTTTGGAGACACATTCCATTTTGTGCAATGGATCTTGTTGATCTCTAATTTTTTCTGTAATCCTTTTAAATTCTGCCTCTATTTGATATCTTTCTTTCTCACCCATAAGAGAAAATTCAGTTGTTTCGCTATCACTTTCATCATCTTCAAATGGATGGAGAAATGTATCACCACAGGATAACAAATTCATACCTGATAGTTCTTTTGCTTGTTCATCCTCATTCTAAAGTGATTCTAAATCTAAAGTGTTCCACATATTTCCCAATCGATTCACCCACTATCATAGTTCCTTTGAGATGTCTTCTTCTTTTGAGGTGCTTTCTTCTTAAGCTTCTTTCCATTGTTCTACAGATCTCCTTCAAGCGATCAAGCTTCTACCAAAGGACCTGCTCTGATACCAATTGTTGGAAATAATATTGAGGGGGGGAGTGAATCAATATTATCAAATCAAACAATTTTTCATTTCCATACTCAGATTCATATATGCTACTTCAATTAAGTGAACATGCGTGTACACGCAACTATGTCTAATGCAACTAGTGTATATCCAGTAAACTTATGATTCAGTTAATCCATTAAATGTTGATCTTTAGTTAGTGCATCAGAACTTTATTAACCATATGAACAGTAAACAGGTGTAGTAAAATAGAACAGATCATCACACACAAGAAGCACAATGAAACACCAAGATGTAAGGTGGAAACCCAATGTGGGTGAAAACCACCTGCTGCAATTTGTCTCTATCTTCTTTTAATAAGAAACTTCTTTTTACAATATTTCTGTATTGGAGCAGTCTTATACCAGTACGCAGGCTTCTACCTATAGAACGTTACAACCTTCTCTCGTTCTCCAGCGTCTCTTGGAAGGGAGCTACAACCCCCTTAGCTCTTGTACTAGCTGATGTACTAGTATGTAGGTGTTGACCTACAGAAGGCTACAACCTTCTCTTTCTTCCTCCAAGTACCACGTTTCATAAATTTTCAGACTGGATACTCATGGAACTCAACGTCATAATCTGAAGGCCACGTTTCATCCAATTTTCATACTAGACCCATCAATATTATTGAAGCACAAAAACAATCACCACTTGCATCATCAATCTCTGAATCACCCAATACTGAATCACTGAACCCTGTCAACAAAAATACAGTCACCAGAACACAGAGCAGAACACAAAACTTTGCAACAATGTCCAGATCCAACTGTATCATCAAAATCATGCATCAGAGTGCATACGCTACTTGGAAGAGTTGAACCAGCATATATACGCAACTTCACCAAAGCGAACAAGCGTATATGTCATCAAATACTTACTTATAACTTCGCTGCACTTCCTGACTTTAGACATACCCAAATCATTACATATACAAGGATAATACAGGCGTTAGCAACCAAATCTAGTCCATCAAATCACATAAAGATAAGTCATTATGATTAGATCTCATCCATCAACACTGAAGCTAAACCCATTCAACCAAACCGAATATGCAGAATACTAACACCAGTAAATAGTCACCAAAACTTAGACTTTGCATCATCAACCAGAACCACCTTTAACTTCAAATATCATAGTTTATATGGTATACGCTATTCATATGTATCTAACCTGCATATGTATGCGCTTTTGTCAAAGTCAACCAGTGTATACTTCTGTAAATATTCATTCATGATTTGCAGCTATTCCAAACTTGAGTTATACCCAGATCATAATATTTACAAAACATTAAATGTGTCAGTATATAGATCTAGAATAAGCATGATCAAACTGTATAGAGATGATTCATTCCAAGCCATTAGATCCCGATCTATCCTTAGATCTTGTTCTCCATCAACCGCGGAGATTCCTCCTTAGCTTAGATCAAGCAAAGCATCATGAACCCATAACCTGCATACTGGATCTCATACTTCATTAGATATTTAAGACTTCCTAAATGCATTTTCCTAATGATCTTCTTCTCCTTTTATAGTCTTAGGCCTTACTCAATATCATTGTCCAAAACCACGTAGAACCAATACCTTGGACCCAATACCTGGGGTCAATACCTCGGACGAAATACCATGGACCAAATACCACGGACCCAAAACTTAGTTTTCCGACATATACACGCCTTTCCTTGCGTGAAAGTGCGTGTGTATGATATACGCGCCTTTGTATATAGTGATCCTGCGTGTATACACTACTTGGTATATAGCGAACCTGTGTATATACGCAACTTGGTATATAGTGAACCTGTGTGTGTACACGACTTGGTATATAGTGAACCTGCGAATGTACATGACTTGGTATATAGTGAACCTGCGTATATACTTTTCTTTCTTCATTCTTTGTAGTCTGATCATCAATTCTTTGCTACTGACCTGTTGCACTATGATCTATCATCTGTGTGAGTTTTCATCTGTCATACTGAGAACTGTCATCTTAATGAGTTGTCATTGTTCATCACATCTGAACTGATTCCTTTGAGTTGTCCTGCATCCCATGTATTCTGTCACATCTAATATCTCTTATGTAGATTCATCTAGTTATATATAAGTGAGTTGTTCTTCTACAAGTGGGTTTCCATCAATTCAGTCAATTTGCAGATTTCTGAAGTCAACTACAACCCTAAACTAGGGCAGTTAATACTGATCAAACCAAAGGTCATATCACCTTGATTTTCATGCCAAAAATTGCAGCCTACCTAGGAGAGGCAACCACACCCAATCCACACTTCTGGAAGGTCAATGCTTGGTCAACGTTGGTCAAAGAGATGACCTGATGCCCTAGCGTCCTTCTTTCTGCGTCTTCTTTGCCCTAGGATGTCTTCCTTTCAGCCACACATGTTAGAGAGAGAGAGAGGCTCCTTTCATGCGTAGGAGAGAGAGAGAAAAGATGAGTGAATTGAATTGTCCAAATGAGGAGAATGCTCCTTGTATTTATATGCAAAGATTGAGGTTGAATAGACATGAATATTGCACTTCTAAGCCTACATAAGTTTGTTGGCCGACCTTGATAATTTGTCCATAAGCAAAATAAATTCGTATCTCCATAAATACTTATCGAAATCGGATGATATTTAGATCAATCCTACAACTCTCGATGAGAGGAATCTAGGAAAAATATCAGAAGCCATAAATAAGGTAATCCACATGGACTTTGGCCCTAGTTGCCAATTTTAACACTCCCTCTCAACTAGGGAGAACTTCATCTGCAATCAGTCAAACTGTCGCTGCTATCCATCCATCAAATGCACTGTCCTTTACAGCTTGACCCCACTCTTCTCTGCTCTGCTTTGCTCTACTCGAACTATGAAGAAGAAGAAATGATCGAGGATGTATCATACCATCCTGCACTGACCCGAAGTCAGTCTCAGAGTGTGAACCACTCTCACTAATCCCAGATCAGTATCACTGATCCAAAATCAATGGAGGTCATCCTAGCATAGGGATTACGGTAGATACATCAATGCGTCCATCAATAGTGCTACTATGGTCCCTATCCTCATTTCCCTGCTCATTTATTAGATGAGAGGTACTTCCCATGAGTCCCAGACTGCATGGGCAGGATGGCTCGATAGGAGAATTAATCATCCTATCCGTAGGAGAATGAATCATCGTGTCTAGTGGATGCCACGGAGAACTAATCATCCTGGCCTACATGAGAAATAATCATCCTACTCCATGGTCACCATAGAGAACAAATCATCCTAGCCCAAAAGAGAACTAATTATCCTATTCCACAGTTTCCATGGGGTGTTTTACCCTATACATAATGCACCACCAGGGCATGGTGAGTCACCCTGTGGTCACATGTCGCTCCAAGAAGTACCCCATGCCCCCCTGGAGCTCCCAAAGCTCAATACATCATACTTGACCCTTATAAGAGGGTCTCTGAATGACACCAAGTCGTTCCCGGAAAGTCAAGAATTTGACCTTTCCTAGGGGCTTTGTCAGAATGTCGGTGAACTGTTCATCTGTACCGATATGTTGGAGCCTTATTGCTCCTCGCTGCACCATATCTTGAATATAGTGGTACTTGATATCGATATGCTTGGAGCGATCATGAAATACGGGATTCTCTGATAAACGGATCCCGCTTTGGTTGTTACATAGTATCACGATGGTATCCAATGTAAATCCAAACAGCTCACTAAAGAGCTTTCGCAACCAAACTGCCTCACAAGAGGCCATGATAGCAGCAATGTACTCTGCCTCGACGGTGCTCAAAGCCACCGACTTCTGCTTCCCGAGCATCCAGGATATCGAGGCAGATCCCAAAGAGAAACAACACCCAGAAGTGCTCTTTTGTTCCACCACACTACCTGCCCAATCAACATCAGTATACCCAAGTAGTCTCACATCTCCGACAGTGTATCTTAACCCATGAGTGATTGTGCCGCGAAGATATCTCAATAGATTCTTGGCACCAATCCAATGTGAGTGGTGAGGCTCAACCATATGTTGACTGCAAAGCATATATCCAGACGGGAGTTCACTAAGAACATTAATGCTCCGATGAGTTGATGATATTCGGTAGCATTTCGTAAAATAGGTCCGGCAGCACTACTACTTAACTTTTTGAAGTCAAGCTCCATTGGGGTAGTTACGGGCTTGTAGTCCACCATGCCGAATTTCTCCAATATATTCATCACATTTTCCTTGAGATAGGAAAATATCCCCTAGTTTTTGCCAGACTTCCAGTCCTAGGAAATAGTGCATAAGTCCTAGGTCTTTCATCTCAAACTCAAAAGCCAGCTCCCTCTTACATTTGTGAATGAGAGGGTCTACACCTTTTAGAAAGAGGTCATCAACATATAGCACCAGTATGAGAGGCTTGTCATCTATAACATTAGAGTAAAGGTTAGGGTCGACTTCACTCCTAGTGAATCCTAGCTTCAACAAGTAGCTATCAATCCTCTCATACCATGCTCGAGGTGCTTGCTTTAGCCCATAGAGGGCCTTCTTCAACCTGCACACATGAGATTCTCGATCATAAATCTCAAATCATTTGGGTTGCTCTACATAGACCTCCTCTTTGATTGAACCATGTAAGAACACAATCTTGACATCCATCTGATTTAGGTTCCATCCTTGCGAAGCAGCAAGGGCTATGATCGAGCGGATGGTGGTATATCTGGCAACAGGCGTAAGTATCTCATCATAGTCTATACCTTCCTTCTGGGAGAAGCCACGAGCGACAAAATGAGCCTTATACTTTTCCGCACTTCCATCAATTGCATGCTTTATCTTGTAAAGCCATTTTGAAGTGACAACTGCTTTGTCCTGGGGTCTAGGGACCACATCCCAAACATCATTTTTCATAATGGACTCATATTCCTAGGTCATAGCATCCTTCCATACTTGATGCTTGACGGCATGTGTGAATGGCGAAGGCTCATTTTGGATGATTGTGCTCATGATGGTCAGGTATCCTTGATACCTGTTCGGCTTCTTACTTTCATGGAAGGTTCCTTGGGGTGCAATGTGTCCTTCAGCATCATCAAGTGTCCCCCTAAGCCATGAAGGCCTCTTCTTAGAAGAGGAAGGATCTTGTGGAGGAGGATCAATAGGATCCATAGGTTCTTCCACATCGGGCATCGTCTCATCTTCCTTTTCCTTCAGTTCCTCGGTGTTAGGTTCTTTAGATCCCCTTAAAGTAGGAAGATTGTCTACCTTGCTAACAGCCATATCTTCATCAAAGGTGAAATCATGACTAATCTTGACTTCCCTTTAACTAGCTACATAGATTCTATAGCCCTTAGTATTTTCGGTATAGCCCACAAAGATTCCTTTCTTTCCAAATGCACCCAATTTATTCCTTTTTTCTTTAGGCACATGAAAATATACAAGGCTTCCAAAAATTCTAAAATGAGATGTGTCAGGTTTCTTACCGGTGAACATTTCTTCGAGAGTCTTGGAACCCAATGCTTGATGAGGGCATCGGTTTTGTACACATACAGCAGTATTTGTAGCTTTGGCCCATAGAAACTTTAGAAGTCTTTGATCATGGAGCATAGCACGGACAGCTTACACAATTGTATGATTCTTCCTTTCCGCCACACCATTCTGCTCAGGATTATATGATGTAGTAGTCTCCCTCTTAATTCTGGCCTCTTTGCAAAATTCATGAAACTCATTGGATTCATATTCAATGCCATTATTAGTCCTTAAGATATTGATCTTCTTTTTGGTTTGATTCTCGATCAAGGCTTTGAAGTGTCGAAACCAGGAGAACACTTCATCCTTCTTTTTCAAGAAGTATATCAAAGTCTTGCGAGAATAATCATCTGTAAAAGTGAGGTAATATAAATATCCTCCCAAGGAGTTCACAGGCATCATACTAGATATGTCTGAGTGAACCAACTGCAATATATCAGAGGTCTTGCTTTGTCTTGAGGGGAATGGACCCCTTTTTAGCTTTCCTTCAGCACATCCTAGACATACACCTTATTGCTCTAATCTAAACTCAGGCATCCCAGTCACCATTTTTCTTACATCGGGTAGAGTTTTATAATGAAGGTGAGAAAAACTCCGATGCCATAGTTTAGACTGAAGAGATGTGTCACAATTCATGACACCCAGCGGACTTCCACCGACCTGATATAATGAATCAACTCGAAACCCAAGAGTAAAAGCATCTTTAAAGTTATTTTTCCATACACGTACCTTGCCATCGCTGAAGGCCACCTTGTAGCCTTTGTCTTCCATTACCGAAATGGACACCAGGTTCTTTTTGAGATCAAGTACATATCATACATCTTGTAAGTGGATGGTATTACCCTGATTCAATTGAAGAGTGACATTTCCTATGCCTTTCATGGGATATTTTGAATTACCTCCCAGAACAATTTCCAGGTTGGTTTCCTTCTCTATCAGATTATAGAGAGCTTCTTTGTAACCAGTGAAGTGCCTTGAGGCACCACAATCAATAAGCCAATTTCCCAGTGAGTTTGAAAGAGCCGTAGTAGATAGAGTTGCTGGTAGATAATATTCATCTTGCTTATTGTTAATAGTGTTGGATTCATACCTAGAATTTTTTGCGTTCTTGAATGGTTGTCTTCTTCCTTGATTTCCGGCACTTTTTTTACCTCTGCCATTTGACCTGCCATTCCTTTTGTTATCACTCAGGTTGTTCCCAAAAGTTGTAAGAAAGGGAATACGCCCGAGGTAACCACAGACCAATCTTTTAGATACAGATTCTAGACAATCTGCATCTAGAAAGGGCTCTCTCTTTATGATTTAGCTTTGTTTTGAAAGGTATTAGGCTAGTTGTGAAGTACAAGGGTTTTGTTTTGAGTTTGGGTGGTGAGATTTAATAGAACGGTGAGGTAAAACTGAAGAGTTCAGTCCATTGGGCATGATGGAGTCAAAAGGAGGATGGTTTCCTGGATTCAGTTTCTAACAGAGGATGGCATCACAGAGCAAGGTACTCAAACATGGAACAATTAAAGGCTAGAATCAGATGGAATGGACTCAAATGGGTGAAGGGCATTTAAGAATCCTTCATCATATTGACAGAGGGAAAATGGATGATTACTGTTAAGGAGAAGTTAAGAATTCCTTAGCAAATACTCAACATGAAAGAATAAGGGGAAACAGGAGCAATTAAGAATTCACTGTTTACGCTAATTCTAAAGAAAACATAGAGAATAATAAAGACTGAAAACAGAGTGCAGTCAAGCAAATTCTGAATTAATCTTTTTCTCTACTATTCAGATCATGAAACACAGATGATATAACAAACAAGACACTATAAAACACAAGGTAGAAAGTACTTATTGACACTATATCTGATGTTGCGCTGGATGCAGGCCTTTTATGGTTCGGCTTGCAGGTGTCTGAAGTAGCTGTGCGCCGACTGTTTGTATTAACTGCTGCATTAAACTTCTAATCTACTTCTTTTAGTCGGCTCTGATACTCTTTAATTCTGATTTGATATGCTTTTAATTATTCCCTGATACACTTTAACGCTCCTCTAATACTCTTTGACTTTTTTATATCCTCTTTAATGCTCCTCTAATACTCTGCTCATCACTTTTCTAGCAAAATGGAACTGCAAAATGTCTTCTCACCGCCTTTCTCTAACAAATCATGTCTCTGACTGTTTCACACTGACTGCAGCATGTATCCCTGTTTATCTCTGTTTCTTCTTCTGTGAGCTTGGGAATCCCTCTGCTTTGTTTCGAACTGTACAAAGAGGAAGAAAACTGTAAAATGGAGGGTCGGCAGTCGGCGAGCTCGTTGCTGGAGCTTTCGGGTGGGGATGCGGTCAAAACGCCTAAACTGTGAACTCAGTGATCTTACATTGCAGGAGAGCGCAGAGCACTATATGTTGTAGAATATAAAAAATGGTCTTTTTACCCTTTACTTGACAAAAGAATTTTTGGCAGGAAATTTTGATTTTTCGAACGGGTGACGTCAGCGGGGGGTACAGAATAGATGATGTGGCGGGTGACGTGGCAGTACGGATGGTGACATGGCGGGGTGACATCAGCAGGGGACAGCGAACATTAGCAAGGGGTCAGTGGGAGGGCGGTAAATGGTTTTGCCCGCACCGCCTTTGGGCTTGGGCGGTTTCGGGCGGAGGGGCAGCGAGCAATGGAGGAGATTGACGTGTGGCACTTGTACGAGAGAAATACCACCATCTTCCCGGGCGGTAAAGTTCAGTGGATGAGGGGGTCACGATATAATTGTCAGCCATCCGATGCAAGGGCACCGATCGGACGGTGGGTGCTTATCAGAGATGGCAAATGGTTAATGCGCGGGGTTGGTAATAAAAAGTTTTTTTTAATGCATCGGGGCAGGTTTTTGATTGGTCGCGGGGTGATTAGGTTGTTAAGTAACCGGATGTTAATTAACCTTTGAGCGCGTGGTGGGAAGGCTATTAAGGGTTCTAAATGAACCTTTAATCCCTAATTAAACGATGATATGGTTTATAGTTAAACCAGGGTGGGGAATATACAATAGCGGGGAATTATATTATATATATAGTACGGGATAAGGGGACAATTGCATATGGGATTTATATAAATAAATGTTATTGGTTAATATGAATATGATTGAAAGAAACCACTAAGTTTAATGTTATAAAACTTAGGCTTAGGGTGAGAAGGGGTCTTGAGGTGAGAGAATGCATTTTTCCTAAGTAGAATGGGAATTCACTTAGGCAAATGATGAAATGGAATGAGTGGCTTAGTGATATTAAGCAGATCTTAATATCATTGGCGAATTTAGTAAATGATTTGGGAAAAAGGAAGAAGGGGAGTTAGTCATGCCTCGCTTGAGCTGCATCAAAATATAAAACTGCCATGGTACCTGTGATAGAGGTGAGATTAACACTTTGAGAAACAAAATTTATCACAAGTCTTATTCTGCAACATCAAAACTACCTACCCAGCCTACTTTGCCTAGCATTTTTTCTTCTCTTTGCTTGGGTGCACTTAGACTAGCAAACCCTTTTCCACTTTTCTTTTCTTGCATGATAAATCTATCTAAGTCTACACTTATTTCTTTCAAAGGCTCAGATTAAACAGTTGAGCTCCTTTGTTTCTCTACCTATCTACTTATCTGCCAAGATTGAACAGTTTGGACAGATTTTATTCTCTATCTCTAAAACAGGAAATTGAAATATGAACTGACCAAGATTGAGCTGTTTGGCCATTCATCAATTGTGGCATGAAGTTAACAAGCTGCACATAATGCTTTATTTTGCAAAAATGAAATAGTAGTGACATTTGGGCTTGCACACTTTCCTGGTCTTTTTTATTTGGGGTTCATTTCTTTCCATTTTTCTTTTGACCATTTATTTTTTTCACCCTTTGATTTTTCTTTTAGGGTATGCCCTCTTTACATTTTTTTATTTTTTCATAATATGGAAACCTTTACAGTAAGGAAAGGATGAACATATTACAGAGCTCAACCAGTCAATCATGAAATATGACACCTATTACTATAGGAGTATAACACTGGCTCCACTTGGGGATGGCTTTTCCTGGTGGAAAGTCAAGAACAGCAGGTCATATGGCCTTATGAATACCTTTTACTGTGCTCTGAGATCTTCCTTTGTTGAAAGTAGAAAACTGTATAAAAGAATTATATAAAATATATACACTACTGTTGAACTGTTTCAAACAACTGTACATATTTTGGATAGTCTGCTTGGATTATCTGATCTTATGTTCCTACTCCTAAGTCTTCTTCTACAATCTCTGATAAACTGAAATGAGGCTAAACAAAATGGTAAAGTTCCTTCATTGATTTCTGAATTTTCTGCACTTTCCTCCTCATTCTCTTTGCTGAAATGAACAAGTTGATTGCTTCTTTCAAACTATTTGAACCTGAATTTCCCTATATACATGTTAGAGTAAGAATATATCAAAAAACTAGATCAAAATAATGTTTCAACATTCGACCATTCACTGGTCCTTCTTCTGTTGTTGTACCATCCAAGCTCTTTAGAAAGTAAGTATTGTTCCCTTGCAATGCATGGATGATGAATGGTCCTCTCAATAGGAAGTCAAACTTCCCATGTTTCCCTTTGTTTTCTCTCCTGGAATCCTACTTTAGAACTTTTTCATCAATGTAGAAATCTTCTGCTTTGGTTATTTTATCAAATATCTTCTTGAGTTTTTCTTGTAACACTTGGGATCTTTGGTGCACTTCTTCTCTGGTCTGCTACAAATGGATAGTCTGATTTATTCTTCTTTGAATAGCATTGGGTTCCACTTGAGCTTCTTGCGGCAATTTCATCACAGGAAATGCTAAAGATGAAGGAAATACAGCCTCCATGCCATAAACTAGCTCATAAGGGCTTGTTCCAATTGATCTCTTTGTAATAAGTTTGTCTGCCCATAGTGCATTTGTGATCTTCTTGTGCCAGTTTTTCTTATTCTCTTCCAGCAGTTTCTTGATAATATTGATCAGGCTTTTATTAGAGGACTCAGCTAGACCATTACCTTGAGGGTAATAGGTTGTGGAATGGCCTAAAGTGATATGGTATTTGCTGCAAAAATTTATCAGTTTCTTGGATTTGAAGGCAGCAGCATTGTCAGTTATGATGTTTTTAGGATAGCCAAATCTAGACAAGATATTGGTTTCTATGAATCCTATAATCACTGTATCATTGGCTTGTCTAGCAGGGATGGCCTCTATCCATTTGGTGAAATAGTTAGTGGCAGTGAGGATCCATTTATGCTGGCTAGATGAGGGAGGATGGATTTCTCCAATGAAGTCAAAACCCCATTGTTGAAATGGTCTTTCAGTGGAAATTGGTCTCAATGGCAAGGGTAACAGTTTTCTTTTGCCTTCAAAAATTTGGCATTTGTGGCAAGCAGTAATAAACTTCTTCACATCAGCGAACAAAGATGGCCAGTAAAATCCAGCCCTTAGGATTTTTTCTGCAGTTGATTTCCAGTAGAGGTGTCCACCGCAGTCCCCTACATGAAATTCTTTGAGAACCTTGTCAGCTTTTTCCTTTATCAAACAATTTAACAAAATACATTCATGATTTCTCCAAAAAAGAGCACCATCTAAAATACAGAATTTTGAAGCTTTCATCTTTAAGAACCTTTTCTTTGTTCTGGATAACCCTGTAGGAGCCTGCAAGTTTAACAATACATGAATTATATCAGCATACCAAGGTGATTCTAAGAAGACCTGGCTGATTTGTGGAGTCGTCATCTCCTGTTCGTTATCCAGTTCATTAATGTCTAGGGCTTGAAATTTTATTTCAGTCATGATTTTGGCTAGTCCCTATCCTTTTATCCGCTTTGTAGGTTTTATCTCAATGTCATACTCCAATATTTTAGCTATCCATTTACCTCGTTTCCCTTCAATTCCATTCTGAGTCAAGATGTCTTTTAGAACAACATTTGGCACATAAGCTATTACATGTGAGTACAGTATGTAGACTCTGAAGTCTTGAATAGCTTTCACAAGTGCATAAGCCTGTTTTTCCATGATTTTGTATTTCAGTGGTGCATCTCTGAGTGTTCTACTAAAAAAGGCTATGGGTTTTTCACATCCTTGGTCATCTTTTTGAAGTAAAATAGATGCTATGGTGTGTTCTTATGCAAATGAGAAGATTATAAAATCTCTGTCAAATTTTGGACTTGTGAGGACTGGTGTTTTGGTCAAATCCAATTTAATATCTTCGAATGCTTGTTTGGCTTCTATTGTCCATTTAACCTTTGAATCTTTTTTCAACATGTTGTTCAGAAGTCTAATTAATTCAGCCAAATTAGGTATGAATCTTCTCAAAAATTAATCTTCCCTAGGAAAGTTTGAAGTTCTTTGACATTTCTGGGGTGTGGTATTTGCAGAATGGCTTCAATTCTAGCACGATCAATTCTGATGCCATCTTTGGAGATGATGTGACCTAACAGTTTACCTTCTTCTAGACCAAACAGAGATTTTTTAGGATTCAGCAAAATACCATATTTTCTGCATGTTAAAAACACTTGTCTCAAATGGTCTAAATGTTGCTGGTTTGTTTTGGAAAATACAGTGAGGTCATCTAGATATACAACTAGAAAATCATGAATCTCTTTTGCAAAAGCTATGTCCATTGCTCGCTGAAAGGTTGCCCCTGCATTCTTAATTCCGAATGGCATTTTAACATATTTGAATGTACCCCATGGCATTGTAAATGCAGTTTTTTCTTGGTCATTAGAGTGAACTAGAATCTAATTGAAACCTGAAAACCCATCCAAAAGTGAAATCCTAGAAGCACCTACTACCCTTTGTAAAATATGATCCATTTTGGGTAAGGGGTAGTTGTCCTTCAATGAAACCTTGTTTAAATTTCTCAAGTCAACACATAAACTAATTTCCCCTGTTTTCTTCCTGGTGGGCACTAAATTGGACACCCATTCTGAGAATCTGATTGGGGCAATTATCCCTGCATCATGCATTCGTCTTATTTATTTTTCAATTAAAGGAAGCAGTACAAGGTTGATTCTTCTGATTTTATGTTTGAATGGCTTTTGATTTTCTTTGAGGGGTATTGTATGCTGAATAACAGAGGTGTCATAAGACTTGAGGTCTTCATAGCTCCAGGCAAAAACATCTTGGAATTCTTTGATCAGTTCAACATACTTAAGCTTTTGATCAGGGGGGGAAATATTTGGACAATTTTATCATTTTTGGATTGTCTTTGGTTCCTATGTTGTAGTCTTCAATGTCTGCTTTTGGAGGTTCCATTTGAGGTTTATTTGGAATGTCAGTAAAATCAAAGAGATCTTCCAAAGGAGTTAATCCTTTAGGCAAATGATTGTCTTTCAAATTGATAATTTCAGAATCTTCTTCAATAATCTCATCGATATCTGTTTGTTTGAGCTCTTATATTTCCAATTTGGTGAATTTTGTTGGATAAAACATTTGTTTTGCGTTTTGTGCTGAACTGTCTATTTGTACCTGATTGGCTGGATAAAACTCACTCATGGTATCTTCATCTGCGTTAGTGCTGGAAAATTCTTCTTTTAAGGTCAAAAAATTGTTGATCTGTTTATCACTTTCAAACACTTGCAAGTTCTTCAGATTATCGGGTATGGCTGGCCTGTGTCTAATTTCTGCTATGAATTTATGATTTGGTTGAAATGGCTGTTTGCATGTACTGGCAAAATTGCTAGGCTATGAGCTTGCAAGTTATGTTTTCTTGGGATTTTAGCAAGCTGAGTTTCCAAAAATGTGTTAATGATTTATATGGTTGTCCCTCTGTATTCTTTTAATCTGGGATCATTTGTCAAGAACTTCCCTTTTATCTGTTGGATGATTAAATCAGAATCTCCTAGGACTGACACTCTAGTTGCTCCTAATTTCTTTAGCAGTTTAAGACCTAGCAGCAAAGCTTCATATTCAGAGATGTTATTAGTGCATCTAAAATTTAACCTGTAGGCATGACCTTCAGCATGTTTGTTCTCAAGATTGTGCACCCAGACTCCTGCTCCTACTCCTAGCTTGTTAACAAATCCATCAAATTCTAAGTACCACAGGATTTGTTGTTTATGATTTGTATCTAGACTTGCAGGGATCTGTTTAGCAGGGAAATCTGATTTTTTATTTTCTTTCGGTTTATCTGATTTTTCATGATTTTCACCAATTTCTAGGATTCGGATACTAGACTTTCCATGTGCTGCCTTTTCTGTTTCGGTTGTTAGAACTTTTATTGCATGTGTGGGATCAGTTTCAATATTGTAAAGGATAAAAGAATCCATGTCTGAATGTACTGAGTAGATAGGGAAATTTTGAGGTTTCTCTTGACTACTTACTACATACTTCATAAGGGTTTCTCTGTATAGTCTCTATGGTTGACCAAACACTGAAATCGTAGCATAAGACATGTCTAATTGTAGAGATCCTTGAAGTTTTGCACCCTAAGATCTGGACAATAACATACCATATTTCGGAGGAATATCTGCTACTACTATGTCCATCAAAATGGTTTTGGCAGGATATTGGACAAGTGACACATACAAATCTTTGATTAAATCCAAACATTTGACATGACTTGAATCAAAAGAAAAAAGATCTTTATATGGCCTGGTGATGTCAAGGTCAAGTTTTTCCATTACAGATTTAGGCATTAAGTTATTGGAAGCACCGGAATCAAACATGGCGTTGTGGAGTACTTTATCGTGAATGTTTAAAGCCACATAGAAAGGAGGAATTTGTCTCTCTGTTGTTTTTCCATTTACTTCAGGGCCAAATATCAATTCCAGCTGATCATCAAAAATGTTTACTAAATCTTCTGAATTCTCATTCACAGAAATTTTGAGTCATCTACTGATTTGACTTCTGTAGACATCATGTTTAGCTAATTCTGATAAGGGAACAACTATCTTTAGTTTGCCCACTTCTGTCTCAAGACTAAAAGGTTTCTCAGTTTGAGTCTTTGTATTTTGGACAGCTGAATTTTCTGTGTTTTTCTCTTGTTCAGGCGTAGGATTATGTGCTGAACTGTTTTCCAAATCATGTTTTAGAGGCTTTTCTTCTTTTTCTTTAGCAAGAACATCAGTGGAAGGTTGTCTGTTAGATGGCTGATTATCTGATATGTCTTCCACAGTTGGATTATTTGGGTTAGGATCTGTTTTGAACAGAATATGTACAGGGGGGTTATTGATCTTACCTTTGCCAGGCTGTTTTGTGTCTTTCTGTTTGCCGATTTTAGGGACATCTATTCTTCTACTCCTCAGATTGTACTATTTGTGGACTTCATAAATGGTTGTGTCATATCCCTCCCTAAAGTCAAATGATTCACCTGACCGAGTTTGGAATTGTTCAAGAATGTTAGCTTCTCGATCCTCTTTGGTCAAGAAAACTTGTTGTTCATTGTTGAGTCCCATTAGATTAATTTGAGTGCCTTCTGTTGGTTCATTAGATGTTGAGGCTTCAGCATAATTTTCTTGAAATGGGGGCCTAATGTTTTGGTCAGGCCCTGTCTTTCCAGTGTTAGGATTTTGATTCTTCCTGAAATTTAGATTTCTCATAGTGTTGTTTGGTTGACCATCCCAAGGGGATTTTCTCTCAATTGTTTCAAATCTATCTCCCAGTCGATCCATTCCTTTGATAATTGCATCTAATTTCTGTTCAAAGGCAGATGGTTCTTCTTTGAAAGGTATTCTTCTTTCAGCTCTGGCTCTAGACCGTTTAGATATCAGATTGGCTTCAACACTGACAGCTATGCTCTGCATTTCTTCTAAGTTTCGGGGAGCTCTTTCCCTAAGTTGGTATGCCATATCAAAGTCAAATGCATCAGGGAATTTGATCAAGGCCAAATCTGGAGGAGGTCTGAGATTCTGAGGAATAGAATTGTAGACATTGTTGAATCTGGTACAGTAATCTTGGACAGTTTCTTGTGTGCCTCTTCTTAGGTTCTCATATTCTGATAAAATGTGTAGAGGATATTTCTTCTTTTCCCATCTGTTCAAGAAAGTCTGAAAAAGAGCTTGTGGGTCATTGATGTTGTTTGCAGGGAGGGCTCTAAACCAGGGTCTAACATCTCCAGTTAAACTTTGAACAAATACTTTCATTCTGACATCATCATCATCAATCTCATAGTTTTCAAAATAGTCGGTCATTTTCTTGGTATGTTGTTGAGCTGTGTAAGTGCCAGTACTATCAAAATAGGTGATTTTTCTTTGATAATCTTGAGGCATAGCCCCTAGATTGGCAGGTAAGTTTAGGGGAGTATATCGGTTTGCCATGATTGCAGAGATAAATGTGACAGCTGGAAGAGTAGGGATAACAACGGAAATGTGTGTTGTAGATGGAGGAGTGGAAAGGGTGGCTTGAGGCACTGATGGGGAACTTGGAGAAGCTGCAGTAATGACAGAAAAGATTGGCGTTTTTTCAGAGGTAAGCTCAGATTGGATGGGGTTCTGCAATTTTTTGTCAAGGTGTGAACTAGCAGAATTTTCTTGGCTCTGTTGACTTCTAAGGATCCTGGAAATCAGATTAGGATTTTCAAACACAGGTGGAGGATTAGGATCAGGATTTGATCTAGTGTAATGAGTCTTTTTTGGAGCTAGTTTCTAGGTATGTTTTTGGTTTTTTCTTGGAATAGTTTTTTACAATACAACTTTTACAGTCTCTTCTAGGAGGTTTTAGATGTTGTGATTTTAAACTTTCCTAAATATTTATTGAAAGAAGGAACTGATCAAGAATTTGAAACAACTGTTCAAAACATAAAGTAGACTGGAGATAGACTGAAGCAGCATTTATTTACTTCTGCAAATGCAAAGCAAAAGCAATTTCAAAGGCTACCTGGCTAACTTCAGGCTCCATCTGTAGTTTATACAGTAAACAATAGAAACAAACAATTATTCATGTCCCCAGCAGAGTCGCCAATGATGTTATCACTTAGGTTGCTCCCAAAAGTTGTAAGAAAGGGAATACGGGCAGGTAACCACAGACCAATCTTTTAGATATAGATTCTAGCCAACCTGCATCCAGAGAGGGATCTCTCTTTATGATTTATCTTTGTTTTTAAAGGTATTAGGCTAGTTATGAAGTACAAGAGTTTTGTTTTGAGTTTGGGTGGTGAGATTTAATAGAACGGTGAGGTAAAACTGAAGAGTTTAGTCCATTGGGCATGATGGAGTCAAAAGGAGGATGGTTTCCTTGATTCGGTTTCTAACAAAGGATGGCATCACAGAGCAAGGTACTCAAACATGGAACAATTAAAGGCTAGAATCAGATGGAATGGACTCAAATGGGTGAAGGGCAGTTAAGAATCCTTCATCATATTGACAGAGGGAAAATGGATGATTACTGTTAAGGAGCAGTTAAGAATTCCTTAGTAAATACTCAACATGAAAGAATTAGGGGAAACAAGAGCAATTAAGAATTTACTGTTTATGCTAATTTTAAAGAAAACACAAAGAATAATAAATGCTGAAAACAGAGTGCAGTCAAGCAAATTCTGAATTAATCTTTTTCTCTACTATTCAGATCATGAAACACAGATGATATAACAGACAAGACACTATAAAACACAAGGTAGAAAGTACTCATTGATCCATGGGTTGATGCAAGAATTCTGTGACAGGTCTTCTGCATCAATTCTTCTTCCAGTAAACCAAACAACAGTTTGATCCCAACAACGTTTTATTCCAAAGTTCAGTATTTACAACAAAGTCTAGAGAAATCTACACATACCCAACCTCTTCAAAACTCTGATGAAGGGGGTATTTATACAACAGGAAATATGTACAACAGGTATCTCATAAAATCTCTGAGATAATATCTAAGTTTAACCTAAAATACTTTACAAGAGAAGATAGAAACGGCTCGAAAAAGATATTTGATGTTGCACTGGATGCAGGCCTTTTATGGTTCGGCTTGCAGGTGTCTGAAGTAGCTGTGCGCCGACTGTTTGCATTAACTACTGGATTAAACTTCTCATCTGCTTCTTTTAGTCGGATCTGAAACTCTTTAATTCTGATTTGATATGCTTTTAATTATGCCCTGATACACTTTAACGCTCCTCTGATACTCTTTGACTTTTTTATATCCCCTTTAATGCTCCTCTAATACTCTGCTCATCGCTTTTCTGGCAAAATGGAACTGCAAAATGTCTTCTCACCGCCTTTCTCTGGCAAATCATGTCTCTGACTGTTTCACACTGACTGTAGCATGTATCCCTGTTTATCTCTGTTTCTTCTTCTGCGAGCTTGGGAATCCCTCTGCTTTGTTTCAAACTGTACAAAGAGGAAGAAAACTGTAAAATGGAGGGTCGGCAGTCGGTGAGCTTGTTGCTGGAGCTTTCGGTGGGGAGGCGGTCGAAACGCCTAAACAGTGAACTCAGTGATCTTACATCGCAGGAGAGCGGGGAGCGCTATATGCTGTAGAATATAAAAAATGGTCTTTTTACCCTTTACTTGACAAAAGAATTTTTGGCAAGAAATTTTGATTTTTCGGACGGGTCACATCAGCATGACATCAACGGGGGGTACAAAATAGACGACGTGGCGGGTGACGTGGCAGTACGGATGGTGACATGGCGGGGTGACATCAGCAGGGGATAGCTGACGTCAGCAAGGGGTCAGCGAGAGGGTGGTAAATGGTTTTGCCCACACCGCCTTTGGGCTTGGGCGGTTCCGGGCGGAGGGGCAGCGACCAATGCGGGAGATTGATGCGTGGCACTTGTACGGGAGAAATACCACTGTCTCCCCGGGCGGTAAAGTTCAACAGATGAGGGGGTCGCGATATGATTGTCAGCCGTCCGATGCGAGGGCGTTGATTGGACAGTGAGCTCTTATCGGAGATGGCAGATGGTTAATGCGTGAGGTCGGTAATAAAAAGTGTTTTTTTAATGCATCGAGGCAGGTTTTTGATTGGTCGCAGGGTGATTAGGTTGTTAATTAACCGGATGTTAATTAACCTTTGAGCGGGCGGTGGGAAGGCTATTAAGGGTTCCAAATGAACCTTTAATCCCTAATTAAACGATGATATGGTTTATAGTTAAACCAGGGCGGGGAATATACAATAGCGGGGACTTATATTATATATATAGTATGGGATAAGGGGACAATTGCATATGGGATTTATAAAAATAAATGTTATTGGTTAATATGGATATGATTGAAAGCAAGCGCTAAGTTTAATGTTACGAAACTTAGGCTTAGGGTGAGAAGGGGTCTTGAGGTGAGAGAATGTATTTTTCCTAAGTAGAATGGGAATTCACTTAGGCAAATGATGAAATGGAATGAGTGGCTTAGTGATATTAAGCAGATCTTAATATCATTGGGGAATTTAGTAAATGATTTGGGAAAAAGGAAGAAGGGGAGTTAGTCATGCCTCGCTTGAGCTGCATCAAAATATAAAACTGCCATGGTACCTGTGATAGAGGTGAGATTAACACTTTGAGAAACAAAATTTATCACAAGTCTCATTTTGCAACATCAAAACTACCTACCCATCCTGCTTTACCTAGCATTTTTTCTTCTCTTTGCTTGGGTGCACTTAGACTAGCAAACCCTTTTCCACTTTTCTTGTTTTTTGCATGATAATTCTATCTAAGTCTACACTTATTTATTTCAAAGGCTCGAATTAAACAGTTGAGCTCCTTTGTTTCTCTACCTATCTACTTATCTGCCAAGATTGAACAGTTTGGACAGATTTTATTCTCTATCTCTAAAACAGGAAATTGAAACATGAACTGACCAAGATTGAGCTGTTTGGCCATTCATCAATTGTGGCATGAAGTTAACAAGCTGCACACAATGCTTTATTTTGCAAAAATGAAATAGTAGTGGCATTTGGGCTTGCACACTTTCTTGGTCTTTTTTATTTGGGGTTCATTTCTTTCCATTTTTATTTTGACCATTTATTTTTTTCACCCTTTGATTTTTCTTTTAGGGTATACCCTCTTTACATTTTTTAATTTTTTAATTTTTTCATAATATGGAAACCTTTATAGCAAGGAAAGGATGAACATATTACAGAGCTCAACCAATCAATCATGAAATATGACACCTATTACTATAGGAGTATAACACCTTTGATTGCCTTGAGAGGGATTTTGATCATCATCTCGGTGTGAGTTCCTTTTATCAGGGCACTCCCTTTCATAGTGACCTGTTTTATTGTAATTGTAACATCGTCCTTTTCTTCCACCCTTTGGTCCAAACTTTCCTTTGAATTTAGCCCCGAAATTGTTTCTTCTTTTAGTATGAGAAAAAAAGGCAGAGGGATGACTTTTAAGTATGGGCATTTCTTGCTCTTCCATCCTCGTTTATTCTTGAATGCATCTGGCCATTAATTCCTCAAATCTAGGAATTACATTATTGTTGAGAAGAGTAGTCCTAAATATATACCATTCAGATGGCAGTCCTCCAAGAGTTTTGAGTGTCATTTCCCTGTCAGGAATTACTTCCCCAATAGATAGGAGATCGTTCTTGATCTCGGTGATCCTTAAGAAATATGCTTGCATACTCTCATCTTTTCCCTTCTTAATTTCCTTCAGCTTATTTCTAAGAAACAAGACTTGATTTGCATCATTAACTTTAAATACTCACCATTATATCGTAGATTTCCTTGGAGGTGTTCAGCTCAGAAACATAGGCCACCAAGCACTTGTCGATAGAGTCCCGGATGATCTTCCTTGCTTTGAATTCTCCCTTGGTCCATTTGTTCCTAGCAGCAGTGAATGCATTTGATGGAGGCTCAACAATCCCGCCTCTGACATGGTCCAACACTTCCTGCTCTTCTAATGTTAGATCGAGAGACATCTTCCATCCATGATAGTTAGACTTCTTATGGAGTTTGTCTTCAGTAGGGAAGTGTTTTGAGGACCCCATGATTTCTTTTTAAGATAGCCTTGCCAACCTTCTCTTCAGTGATCGCTCTTGCTCTTGCTCTTGCTTGGGCTTTGTCTTCACCTCAGCTCTTATACCATGTTAAATTATGGTATGTTCTATGCTTAGAGCAGTTTAATTATTTTTCTTCTTATTAGCCACATATTAGCAATCACATATACATTAAGTAAAGTGCAGATAGAACATTAAATGATCAACAGAAAACAAGCCAAGACAAGAGACACAAGATGTGGCGGCTAGCTAGGTACAAACCCCAATGTGGGGAAAGCCTTTGAACAAATCTTCTTTTATATTCAATAGTTTATTAGAGAGAAATAGTACAAAATCTGAATTCTGTAATTTTATATCAACAGCAGCAAACCCTATATCAGCAAGGTCAAACTTGGTCAAACTTGCTGAAATTTACCTCTAAAATACTTGCTCAATTTCCAGTCAACTTGTCCTCAAAAAGCCTGAAGAAACAACCCTTGAACAGCCCCAAAAGTTCAATCAATTTGCAGATTTCTAAAGTCAACTACAGCCCTAAACTAGGGCAGTCAATACCGGTCAAACCAAAGGTCAGATCACCTCGATTTTTGTGCCAAAACTTACGGCCTACCTAGGAGAGGAAACCACACCCAATCTACTTGGTCAACACTTGGTCAATGCTGGTCAAAGAGATGACCTGCTGCCCTAGAATCCTTCTTTCTGCGTCTTCTTTGCCCTAGGACGTCTTCCTTTCAGCCACACGTGTTAGAGAGAGAGAGAGAGGCTCCTTTTATGCATAGGAGAGAGAGAGAAGATGAGTGAATTGAATTGTCCAGATGAGGAGAATGATCCTTGTATTTATATGCAAACATTGAGTTTGAATAGACATGACTGTTGTGCTTTTGAGCCTACATAAGTTTGCTGGCTGACCTTGACAATTTGTCCATAATCAAAATAAGTTCATATCTCCATAAATACTTATCGGAATCGGATGATTTTTAGATCAATCCTACACCTCTCGATGAGAGGAATCTAGGAAAAATATCAAAAGCCATAAATAAGGTGATCCACATGGAGTTTGGCCCTAGTTTCCAATTTTAACAAAGATAGATCAAGTTATTTGGACAGTTATCCTAGGGTTGTACAAAGGAAAAAGTGAGGCCAAGGAGTTGGTACTTAGTGATAAACTCAGAAATATCAAGATGGCTAAGTTTGAGCTTGTGATATTTTACCTAACCAAATTCACCCAAGTGAAGGACGAGTTAATCGGAGTTGGGGAGAGAGTCTTGCACAAATACCTTGTTAGTTTTGCACTATCGGGTTTTTCCAAGTCATGGGAAAATTTTGCTGATGCAATCAGTGGCATAGAAAACCTACTAGGATGGGAGAGCTTGTGGAGTGATTGTGTACAAGAGGAGATCCGAAAGTAAGATAAATTTGGGTCTCGTGTGAAGGTTGAGGGAGAGGAAAACTTTTCCCTAGCTCATAAAGAGGGCAAGGCCAAGGGAAAGAAAAATACAGAAGGGACCGAGTCCAGTTCAGGAGGCAACAAGAAATATCTCAATAAAGTGAAGTGCTTCTCTATTCATTAGTTTGGGCACTACACAAAGTGTCCATGTGATCCAAGAAGGATCACATGGCAGCATCAGCAGAGGTGGAGGATTTTGCTTCTCAGTTTGAGAAGGAGTTTTCTCTCATAGGTTGCATGGCAAGCTCAATGGCCAATAATGTATGGAATATTGACAATGGAGCATCCAGTCATATGACCAAAAACAAGGAATATTTCAGCGGATTGGAGTTAAGGTGAAGAACCTCTATAGGTTACAGTTTGAGACAAAAACGACCTTGAGTAGCAAAGAGATCAATGCACATAAATGTGACCTTGGGGAGCTTTGGCATAGGTGTATGGGTCACTTACACAATGGAGCACTGAATATTTCGATGGATATTGCTATAGCGTTGCCACAATACAGTGTAGATTAGCATGACGTGTGCAAGGGTTGCACACTTGGAAAGTATGCCAAGGCATCCTTTTCCAAAAGAAACAACAAGGCCAAGAGCATCTTGGAGCTAGTACATTCGGATGTATGCAGACCATTTTCCTCTCCCTGATGGGATATAAATATTATGTCACCTTCATTGATGACCACGTGAGAAAGAATTGGATCTTCATGAAGAAGAAAGATTAATCCTTCTCAAAGTTCATGGAGTTCAAAACCTTGGTGGAGAACCAAACTAGTAGGAGGATCAAGATGTTGAGGTCATAAAATGGTGGGGAGTACATCTCTAATGCCTTCAGAGACTTATGTGCTAAGGAGGGAATCAAGAGAGAGCTCACCACACTTATAACCCTTAGTAAAATTGGGTGGCTAAGTGCAAGAACATGAGCATTGTTGGAGCGTCCAGGTCTATGTTGCATCACCAGGGGCTACCTATGTTTCTTTGGGCAGAGGCATGCAACATTGTAGTTTTTTTGTAGAACAAGAGTCCACATAGGGTGCTAGGCAAAGTCACATTAGACGAGGCTTTCACAAGCAAGAAGCCTGACATGTCCCACCTCTGGACTTTTGGCAATCTTGTTTACCGCCATGTGTCTTCAGATATTCAGAAGAAGCTGGATCCCATAGCAAAGAAGGAATTTTTGTGGGCTACAACGAGACATCTAAGGCATACAAGGTGTGTATTCCAGCACTTAGGAAGAGAGTGATCAGATGTGATGTGAAGTTCAAGGAAGAGAGGGTTCTCAGTAAGTCCTTAGAGCATGAGTAGGGTGCAGCACGGGAGGAGGAGTAGCAAGCTCCCAAGCAAGAAGCTCAACTAATTTCTCAAGCTTCATCACAGCCAATTGTTGGGTAGGTCGACCAACACACAATTGAGGAGAAAGCATAGGAATAGGAGGAGAGAGTAGAATTAGAGGGTCCCACTCATCTAATGACTCGCAGTTCAAGGAGAGGGGGAGCCAGGTGGGAAAACCAGTTGATTAGGTAGACTTGGGAGAGAGTTGGAGCTCTCGGTTCCACATTAAAACAAAGTAAACAACCACAGAGATACATTGGGTACATGACATTTATGACTAAGGTGATAGACTCAAAACCTTCTTTCCATAAGGAGGAACCTTCTTAAAATGGTATGGAAAGATTCCATGGTGGAGGAGTATTCCTCTATCATGCATAATGACATCTACGAGATTGTGCCAAGACCAATTGGAAAGTCAATGATTGGTTCATGTTGGGTGTACAATATTAAGCATGCAATTGATGGGAGTGTGGAATAGTGTAAGGGTAGATACATGGCCAAAGGGTGCTCTCTGGTCAAAGGGATGGACTATGATGAGGCATTCCACCAGTGGCCCAATATGCGTCCATTAGGACTATTCTGGTGATTGCAGCGTAGATGGGGTGGAAGATTCACCAAATGGACGTGAAGACTGCCTTCCTTAATGGAGTTGTTGAGGAAGAGATATATGTTGAGCAGTTTGAGGGGTTTGAGACTTTCAACAAAGACATGCATGTGTGCAATCTAAAAAGATCTTTTTATGGGCTCAAGCAAGCATCAAGAGCATGGTATGCCCAAATAGATAGCCACCTTCTCATATTGGGTTTCAACAAGAGTGAAGTTGACCATAACTTGTACTATATTGTGGTTGAGAGCCAACTTCTCATTCTTTTGTTATATGTTGATGATTTGATATTGATAGGGGACAAGGAGCTTATTTGTGACTGCAAGAGAGATCTTGCAGAAGAGTTTGAGGTGAAGGATATAGGCACTATGCATTATTTCCTTGGATTGGAGGTTTGTTAGGGTGATGGGGATATTTTTCTGGGACAGGTGGGTATGCATAGGAGATTCTCAAGAGATTCCATATGCAGGATTGCAAGCCCATGGCCACGCCTCTAGTCACAAATTGGAGGAAGGTGGACGCTACTAGAGGTAAGCAAGTGGATCTCACTCTCTATAGGCATCTCCTAGGGCCGTTTATGTATCTTGTGAACACAGGACCAAACATTTGCTTTGTAGTTAACCAATTGAGCCAATTTATGGTTGAGTTGACCAGAGTGCATTGGGTTGATGCTAAGCAGGTGTTGAGGTATCTCAGTGGCATAGAAGAATATGGGTTGTTTGTTAAGACAAATTGACAGAGTGACTATTCAAGGATTCACATATGCAAATTGGGTAGGGAGTTTAGTAGACAAGAAGAGAATTTTAGGTTTTTCTTTCAGTGTTGGGTCAATAATTATTTCCTAGTTCAACAGGAAGCAGAGATTAGTGGCACTGAGCTCAACTGCGTCTGAGTATATGGCTACCATCTTAGCAGCTTGCAAAGATATTTGGTTGAGGAAGCTACTTGTCAAGTAGTTCAATCATAGGTTGAAGCCCACAGTCATAAACTGTGATAATCAAAGGTACATCAAGCTATCTGAAAATCCAATGTTTCATGACCACTCCAAGCACATCGATATTAGGTACCACCATATCATAGATTTTGTTCAAGGGGTAAATTCAAACTCCAGTAAATAACTATAAAGGAGCAGACAACAGATATCTTGACCAAGGCATTGGCAAGAGCCAGATTTGTCTACTTTAGAGATAAACTCGGTGCAGCTCACAACACCTTCCTCTCTAAGAGGGAGTGTTAATTGAAGTTAGATATGGAAGGGCTCTGCTAAATTTAGAAGTGTGCTAAATTTGGCAGTAGAACTCGCAAGTGAAGTTAAGGCACTATGATATTTTCACTTAATTTTGACTTAGGAAAATTCTAATTTTCCTATAGTCAAAAATTATACCGATCTCAACAATTTGACTTGAGTTAATGACATAATTTAGTGGGCTAGTTTAACTTGATTTAAAGGGCCAGTTCGACTTGAGTTAAGGGGCCAGTTCGATCTTATAAAAATAGAAGGGCATGGACTTGGCTATAATCATTATGTAATATTGACTTGTGTGTTTTAACTCAGCAAACAGAGGTTCTAGTTCAGCGTGATAGGACAAAGAGATAGAGGTCGAATAGCCTCGGTGATTTCTTTAGTAATGTGCTCACCTTCCAAGGCCGAATAGCCTGTACGAGTGTGTACAACTGCATATGTAGAGGCCGAGTTGGTTAGAGAGGCACAGAACAATGTGTTGAGGGACAACAAAATGATGGGAATTTTTCCCATTATTTGTAATCAATTTTCTAAGATTTTTGTTGAGCATAATAATAATAAAACACACAAGTTAGCATATTTTCCCCAGTTGGGGTTTCTTGGGTAAATTCAAGTATATTTTTTATTTTGTTCTTGTGTCTTCGTGAATTTATTTTCCACTACTATTATTTGTTATAATACTCAACATATTTAGTAAAGTGTTCGGTGTTCAATTTTCAGTTTCTTCATTGCATAATTTTTATTAAACCAACAGTTGGGTATTAGAAATCTAACAAAGAGTACATGGGTTATCTAATCCTCAAGATCCATTGGAGAAGACTCCCTCGTGGGGATAGCATCTGACCAGAGAACAACAAGGGAGCAATCACTAAGGTGACATTGACAACTAATCCTATTGTTTCCTTTAATTCGAAGTGCTTAGGGAAGCTTTGCACTATGATGCTATATTTTGTAGTAATAGTTCCCAAATGAATTTATTTGTTGCAAAGGAAATCAACCTCCAACAACATGGATAAGCTCCTTCCAAGGAAATGGAATTTTATCTTGAACACGAGCACCTTCAAACTATAACACACATATTATCTTGAGCTTCTTGAAATTATAACATGCATATTATCGTTGCTTGTCAAATTATTTAAGATTAGTATTAGCAAGCCTTCGAACAATATAAATTGTCCATACATATCTTTCTAAAGTTTGTATATGAATATAAATTTGCATTTTCTTATTATTTTGAAATCAAACAATGTCGCATAGTTAGCATTCTTTGTCTCTTAGCTTAATTACTGAACTTTGAAAGGTATGAATCAGCTCCCACATTTGAACAAGGGCTACAGTGTAGCTACTCTCACTTAGTTTAAATATAGTTAAATTTGAGTTAAAAAAAATAAAGACATATAGCTTTATATTAATAAAAATTACAATTAAAATAGCAAGATATTTGATGATTGCATTATCTCTAGCCACACAAATATAATAAGAACTCTATTTGTGGATGGTTTTTTTATAAACTTTAATACCATATTTGTTCATTTTAATCTATTATTTGTATAGATTTGTATGGAAAATCTATATTTTTTTTGCCAAACCCCATCCATGCATGTGAATAGAAGATTATGCATAGATGGAGAGGAACTTTTAGAACAATCTTGATGTTGAATGGTGTTGTAAATAAAATAAAGCAAAAGATACATAAAATAAAATAAATAAAAATAAAAATAAAAACATAACATTTACAAATATTTTTAAGTCCAATAATGCATATCCAATGGAATTTATTACTTTTAATTTACACTACAATGTTTGGAATTTACACTACAACTTTTGGAACCTATTGAACATTTATTGCAATATTATTACATGATACATGATGCATATTAAGATGTTACAATTATTGATTGGTAGATCGTTTTCTCAAATGTGCCAAGATGAATTTAGAAACTATCTAAATTCATGAGCATCACCCGATGCAATGAGTGCTAAGTGAACTATTCAAAAATCATGAGAAATTAGTCAGTTACGACTACCTCTCATGGAAATGGTCATACGTGAATGACTTACCTAACGCAGTTGAATCATGAGCATCATGCAATGAGTGCTAAGTGAACTATTCAAAAATCATGAGAAATTAGTCAGTTACGACTACCTCTCATGGAAATGGTCATACGTGAATGACTTACCTAACGCAGTTGAATCCCAAAATGATATCAAAACAATGTAATATCAGTTTTATCAAATATTTTTATTATATTAATATTTTAAATTTTAAATTTCAATAATCAATAATTTGAAATAATTTCTATAATATCAAATATATAATAAATTGCAAAAAAATAAAAATAAAATGATTAAAACAATTTTATTATATTATATTTTTCATTAAATTTGAAAAATACAGCATATCAACTAGATAGATTCTCTAAAGAACAATTATTACAATAAATCCTTCATAAATTAAAAGATACTCCTCCATACGAGTATAGCTTATTATATTTTTTAATATTATAATGTTAGGTTGATTTTTTATTATTATTTAATATAAAAGTATTATAAGATATTGTCGAAGACAAATATTACCACAATATATCTCTTGTTAATATAGCAAATTAATTACTAGCATACCTCCAAAGTAGGGGAAGGGAACATTGAAGAGGAAAATGTTAAGTTTTGATTATATGTAAATGAATTGAATGCAAATTTAAGAATTCATTTAAAACAAGTGTTGCAGGGCAACTTAGTGCCTACCACTCAAGTTAGAAATTATGCTCTAGAAAAAATTTCATAAAATATTATAACTTGTATTAGTCAATGCGAAATTAACGGTGGTTAATAGGAAAATTGAATCTTATAGTCTTGCTTTGGAGGGAATAATAAATTGAGAAGTCTATACAATTACAATTTTACTCCTACATAAATAATGGTGGGAAGAAACTCATGTTAAGTATATTTATTTACATCTTATTCCTATCCTTTTTTTTTATGCAAAAACTTGCTAAATTATGGTAAAAATCAAAGATGACTCATTTCCAAAACTTTACAAACTCTCTAATACGAAATAAATAGTCTACTTAAATAACAAACCTAAAGGCTACAACAAATATTTTTGTAACTAAAGAAGTCTTTCATTGTCTTAAGGTCATGCAAATAAGGTACATCTAAGAATTATCCAAACGAGTTAAAGTCATATCCTAAAACGCTTAAACAGTAATATGAAATGCAATAAAAAAGAGATAAAAAAAATTAGAAGATGCTAATCATTCTAGGAGGGCTTTCTCAACCTATGAAACCTTT
Organism: Pinus taeda; assembly: GCA_000404065.3. NCBI lineage: Eukaryota > Viridiplantae > Streptophyta > Pinopsida > Pinales > Pinaceae > Pinus > Pinus taeda. The sequence goes on along the minus strand of APFE031718441.1, from coordinate 149,023 downwards.
TAATGAATGCACTTCAAGTATAGTGTAAGTACTCTAAAAGGAAAAATAAAGCCTATAAGTATATTCCTCAAGCCAAGAGAAAAACCAAAAATGGTGGAAAATTCAATTTTGGAGTTAGTGTAGAAAAGTACCTTGTTTTCCATGTTGTCAATAAATAGATGTACCTTTGTTTCCTATGCTAAAGTGATGCAGAAAAAGGCCCAATAAATGTGATGGACTAATGTAGGTTCTAGGGGTAAAGTGTGTTGAATTAATGTAGAAACTTCACCGAAAAAATATGTTTGTCTATAAAAGTTTTGTGGTAATTGTTGTTGAAATGTGTAACTAGGTTCACTCTTCATAAATATAAAATGTACTTTTGATTCTTGTATATTGTAAAAAGAAAGAAAAATTATTATTGTTATTTTTGTAGCATGGATTTCATGCTCAAGGTCTTTTATTTAGAGGTCAAGAACCCATTGAGTGCTTCTAGGGTTTGTCCTAGGATCAAGAAGTCAAAAGAGTCATTGTCATATGAAGAAGACCCCATCAAGCACATTTTAACAAGTAAAAAGAATTATTTTTGTATTAAAAAGTGTCAAAATACCCTCCAAGACCAAGTCAGACTGGCAGCTAAGAAGTCGGCCTCATTTAGGGCGTTTCATCCTCCTTGGAAGCCTATATATAGCAGGGAACTTGACTTCTTATGGACACATTCACTTCCCATCATCTAAGCAAAGGAGAAGAAGAAGAAGGATGGCACAGGAGAAGAAGGACGAAGGAAAATTGTTTCGGTCATTTCTCTCTCTCTCTCACATGTGCAATGAAGGAAGGCTAGATTTTTGCAGCTTCAAGGTAAAAATTCTCAAGTTGCAAGAAGAAGATCAAAATTACTAAAAAAGTGCCTAATAGGTCACCTACTAGCCCTAGAAAAGGAAGCAAGTCAAGCGAAGTTGCTAAGAGGCCTTGGGAGACTAAATTTTGCTCATATGTGTGGAAGTAGTTGCAATTGCAAGAGCCAAAAATTTCAAACCTACAGTGGAGGCCGAAATTTTGTACTTGGGATCGAAGTTGTGCAGCTAGAAGAGATTTTGTTGGGTTTGATTTGGACAAGAGAAGCACGTCATCAAGAAGGTTTGAATTGGTCTTGGAAGGGTATTGGTCTTGGTCTAGAGGTCTTGGAATTCATCATTTGAAGAATCTATAAGAAGAGAAGGGATTTGTGGGTTTTCCTCTCAGGAGGAGAGGTTTTGGCCCTGGCTTAACAACCTACATCTTGTGTTCTTGTGTATTGTTGATCTTCTTGTTTTTGTAGTTGTTTGATGAAAGGAACAACATAATAATAAGAGAAGAAGAAAATAATTAAGAAAAGTAAAAAGACATCACAAGCAGTTATCAATTTTAAGAGAAATCACCTAACTTATAGCCATATTAATTTCTCAACATGGAATCAAAGCTAAGGTTGGCTAAGGGCATGATGTAGATAACTACATCCTTGAAGGAATCTTTGAAGAAGTGTTATATGGTGGAAAATCATATCAAGCAAAGAATCAAGGCATTATGGAATCTCCTATTATCAATCAAAGATATTATGACCAAGACTTCTAAAAAGGACAGGGGATTGTTCTCAGCACTTACAAGTACGTTTGAAGATGAAAATATTTGGGTAATCGATAGTGGAGCATTAATACATATGACAGGTGAGCACAAACAACTGAAGAACTTATCAAGAGGAAAATATTCCTACTTTGTTTAACTTGGTGACAAGAAGAGTTATCATGTAAGAGGAATTGGATCAACTTTGTTGGAACTGGAGAATGGAGGAAACATTCTTCTCAATAACATCTTGTTTGTACCAGGTTTGCATAAAAACTTACTTCATATTTCATGACTAGAAGATAAGTGAGATAGATTTGCTTTTATATATGGAAAGGTTATGGTATGGGATAAAATCTCAAGCATTAACAATGCAAAAATCATTGGGTTTCGTAAAGGAAGACTCTATAGATTGTTGACGCCTCTCTCTCAATATTTGGTTCACAATGAAGTAAGTTGATGTGAACTTTAGCATAGAAGGTTTGGACACCTTCATTACAAAATCTTACCAACTCTAAATTCAATAGTGAATGGCATCCCTAAACTTAAGGATGATCATGAAGGAGTATGCAAGGGATTTGCATTAGGTAAAAATGTTAAGAAACCATTTGGAAGCAGTGCTTCAAGTTCAAAAGAAACTTTGGATCTCAGTCACTATGATGTATGTGGTCCTATGTCTTCAATGTCTCTTGGAGGTCATCTATATTATGTAACATTCATTGATGACCACTCAAGGAAAAAATGGATCTATTTGTTGAATTCCAAGGATAAAGTATTCGATAAATTTCAAGAATTCAAAGTTGAAGTAGAGAACCTTATAGAAAGAAGAATAAAGGTACTAAGATCTGATAATGGAGGAGAATATAAATCTAAGGAACTCATAGCTTCCTATAAGGAGGTTGGGATTAAGAGGGAGTTGATAGTCCCATATAATCCTGAACAATATGGAGTTGCACAACAAAAGAATTGATCAATTGAGGAAAGTGTTAGAGCCATGTTACATGATCATTACTTACCTAAATTTATGTGGGGTGAAGCAACAAAAATTGTTGTGTATGTTCAAAATCGAAGTCCTCACAGATGACTAGAAAACATGACTCCTGAAGAAGCATTCACTGGGAAGAAACCAAATGTAGACCATCTCCAAATATTTGGTTGTCATGTCTACATTCACATTTCGAAAGATAAAAGAACGAAGTTGGATACTACAAGGATGAAGGGAATCAGCAGGAATTCAAATATTACCACCGTCCATACATAGACCAGAGATACCAGCAAGCATCAGAGCAATAACTTTATGAACTTTTTGATTGATTTTAACAGTATTTATGTAAATATCTAAGAACATATAGAGCAGCAAGCGAGCCAAAGTGGCTTTTTTGTAAATCTTTTTGCAAAGTTTAAGATGACCCTGCGTGGAACATCTCAAGTTTGAACTGATCTCTATTTTTGTTGATGGCTAATAGGCACGCTGTTACACAGTGACCTCAAGCACATACATAGCGATATCAATGTAATTTTCAAATCATAATGAAAGTTACAGATTTTTCCAGTGGAAAAAAAAAAAAAAAGGAGGAGGCACTGGACTGGCCCCAAACAACGGAACTTCAACTATCCTATAACCTGCTCGAGTA
>APFE031718441.1:86104-140505 GCA_000404065.3 Pinus taeda | reverse complement strand
CCTTTATTTATATGAAAATAGTGGTTAAATTCCTTTGACATGGTGATAAAAATAGTTGTTAATTGACCATTTCGAGGCTAAGAATAGCTAATAGGGTTTAAAAATGTCCACTTATAACTACCTTCCCTTTAAAGAAATTGGGTGAAAAACAATCAAAATTGTAATTCTTTGTGGGAAATGCAAGTAATGGCACATTTTTTAGGGGTATTATTTATGCTATCCCTAATGGGTCAAAATCAGGGTTTGTGCTAAAGGTATAGTGGAGTGAAAAGGAAATAAAATGGATAGAAAACTTGTTGATGATGGTGAACATTTTTCTCTGATTTTTCCCTTGGCCCAAAATAAATCAAGAATCTCATATTTTATATTACTTTATCATTATTTTTTAAATTACGAACTTTTATTTTATTATTTAATTTCTTTTGAATTATAAATGTCACATAAATGAATGTCAAATAAATTTATCTTGAGTTGTCTATCATCCCTATCAATGAAATGATGAGATTTTATGTAAAAGCTTCAAGCTTTGAGTGGTCTACCATCCCTAAATGATGAGATTTTATGTAAAGGTTTCAAGCTTTATTGTTCAAAATTAATACTCCCTTAAGACAACTATTACAATAGAAAACATTATTCTGCTAAAATTATTTAAAAGTTAATTTCAATAATTATAGCCTCAACGATGAAAGGATCAAACAATATTTAGATTTTAAAAAAACAAAGGAAATAAAAAGTTTATTAAAGTTTTTACTCAATTAATTTTCAAAATATTTTCAAATTTTCAAAATGAAAAATATTTTATAATTAATTACATAATTTGATTATTTAAATAATCCTAAAATATAAAAACTTAAAATGGAAAATATAACCATTTACAATAAACATTTATTATGAGATTTGAAGACAAAGAGGCAGGACAAAGTCTTCGTACCATCAGATTGTCCTGGATTGGATTGAAAATATCATGGGACCTGCACATCCAGTCATCTCAAGGCATATCCGACATAGGGGGAGTGCGACAGATCTGAATCTACTCTGACAACAGATCAAGACAACTTTTGACTCATCAAGTTTGTTAATGGCCATATAACTACGATAGTCTAAGTGTTTAAAACCAAAGTGATTCATGGAAAGGGATTAGCTTCTAATATTATTAGATACAAGAATGTCTCTAATTATGCATTCTTTCTTTACCAGGAGGCTTACTGTGAAATCTTAACCAAGTAGCACGAGGAGCTTACAAAGCCTCAACGTACTCTACTTCTCATCGAAGAACATTCGCAGTGAGTTGGGATCCACTGTGGAGATTGTGTTCCATTCGTATCTTGTGACCCCATGGATGTGTGGGCTCAATCACTTCATCCATCCCAACATATGGATGAACAATCGAATTTGCATACTGAGTACAAATATATAGGAATTGAGTTCCACTGCAAGCTCAACTGAGAGACATGTAGATCAAAGAGAATCCAAGGAGGGTGGAAACCTTCCTACCTTCTTCAGAACAGGTGTAGACAAGTAGAATTATGGGATTGGAAGACTAAGAAAACCCTATTTGGTTTATTAGTGGTGCCAGTTATCCTCTATGGTTGCGAGATATGGGGGAGTAACATGTCAAGCCTCAAATGGCGGCAAATAGAAATAATCCAAAAACATTTAATCAAAAGTAGCCTCAAAGTCAAATCAACGGTTCCATATGATATACTTTTAGTTGAGGCTGGTATGTTTCCAATTGAGGCTTCAGTGATCATTCATTTGCTAAGTTACCTAAAGAAGGTTGAAAATATGGATAAGCACTGATGGCCCAAGTTGGTTGTCAAATAAAAGCTAAGTTGTCAAAAAAAGACGTGGATGAAGCAAAATAAAAAGAGGTTAGGCAAATGGAACAAAAATCTACATGATTGTCCTCACACTAACTGAGGAGATAAAAAAGTGGGTGTTAGAAAAATTCAAGATTGTCATGTGAACAAAACAAGTAGACAAAAAAAACATATTATGTCAAAGAATTTAACCTCATGTGGAAGCATGCTGATAAAGAGTATTTGAGTTCCACATTCAAGGGAAAAGCCAAAATATTAATTGCGCAGTTGAGGACTAGTTACCATCATCTAAGGTGTGAAATCGGGAGATGGGCAACCCCTAAAGAAGAGTGGGACGAAATAACTTGCATTTTTTGCAACACAAGGGTGATAGAAACAGAATAGCATTATATCAAATAATTCGCAGCATATGAAATCATTTGTCGTTAGTTTGATAACATTCTAAAGGTGAATAGTCTCAGTGAGCTTTTTGAGGAGAAAAGACTTCACAAAATAGCGAATTTCCTATTCCAGATTCACAATATCATAAATAACAAGGAAAAGAATCTGAATATGGTTTAAGTTGTTTGGTGGTCCCTTAGACTGTGGGGTCTCGTGGACATCATTAAAAACCATTCATTCATTCATTCATTCATTCATAACAAGAATTACCAAAGTCTTTATGCGTCGAACGTCGCTTTGATTCGTTCATTTATGATCGTGTGACCTGACTAAAAGAAATAAGTATAGAGTATCGACACTTGTTGTGAGATCTGAGTAAACACAATAAATACAAAGTTCTCACATGTGTCATATTCCTATAGGCCCTAGACAGACAACGAAAGACCTCCAAAACAACTCCCCCTTAAAAAACACCTTCGATGTAACAAGTAAGCTCACTATTCTCAACTACCAATATTGAATATTATTTATTTTTAAAAAATTATCATTAACTATTAACTAAGATGAAAAATATGGTAGCTTGGTGTCGTTGTACTTCCAAAAAAATTTAACCATTATGCAGAAAATTTAACTTAAAGAAATAAATAAAAATCCACACTCAAGAAATCCCTTTCTCGGATCTCTTTTATTCCCTTGAAGAATTTCAAAAGACATTTTAACTAGAATGGCCTAAACACAAGTCCCCAAATCAAGTCTGAAGTCAGGGCTTTTCTCCATTGTCCAAGTTCTTTCACTGTGCACTCTCGACTCCCGATTACCCAACAAAATTCACAGAGCGAAGTCGGGAGCACATTATATGTACCATGCTCATCATGTTTTAAAAGTTCCAAAGTTCAGAAAACCACTGTCAATTCCATTATGATAATCAAATTATCAAAATAATATATCATGTACTATTTATTTATTAGAAAAATAAGGATAGTATATTATATATATATATATATATATATATATATATATATATATATATATATATATATATATATATATATATATATATATAATATATATATAGATTATTTAATGTTATATATTTTTATATATGTGTTGTAATTTAATAAATTAATATAGTTATGATTAATTTATTTGTATAGGGTCCATCGGTGGTCGAGAGATGGTTTTGGTTTCTACTTTTAATGTTGTCAATGAGCCCAAGGTTCGACCTCTGACTAGTTATCATAGTCAGGCCGAAGTAGACTGCATTGGTATTGAAATCAAATCATTGTGTAGTTGAAAAGAGTTAAAGATGTTGAAGCATTGGACAACCTTCGTGTTCAACTCAAAGAAAAACATAGGGAAGAAAAGGAATCGACTCGAATAGATCATTCCCTGGTCAAGAAGTCGGGAGTTATTTTAGTCGGACTTTCGAGCTAAGAGTAAGGGTGACACACAGAAAAAAGTTGACTCCCGCAACCAAGCCTAGCCCCGATCAACAAGTTTGGTCGGCCTCGCCAATAGTCAGACCTCAGAGGAGTTCAGTCGGTCGAGAAAAAGGACGTGGGGGTAAATAGTCTAACCCCAAACCTCAAGTGGGCCACAGTCAGTAGTTGGGTCCGAGAAGAGGTTGGGCCCTGCTCCAAGTCAGAGCATGAGGGAAAATAGCAAAGAGAGGAGGAGGTCTTACCTCTTACCTGCTCCAGTGGGACCCACGATGATATTTGTATGTGTAATTGTCAATTGGGAGTTTACATGGAAGGTTTTTTTCCAAGAAAGAGATGTTGGAAATACTGAGGGGGGGGTGAATCAGTATTCCTTTTCAATTGTTATTTTTACCAGTTAAATCATTTATATTTCGAACACAAAATGAACAATAGGAATAAATGTTTTTATTAATATAATATTTACAATAAATCAGGTACAATATATATAGGGCTCCAACCCTTGATGAAAACATCGATCTTCAATCTCACAGGCTCCAACCTATTTCTCCAACCTCTAGGGCACCAACCCTTATCTTCTCAAGGCACCAACCTTGTGTTTAGGATCACTAACTCCAAGGACACCAATCCTTCCAATTCTGAGGCACCAACCCCAAGGGCTCCAACCCTATCTTTCAAGGCACCTACCTTGTTTGTTCGAGGCTCCAACCTTTAGGGCACCAACCCTCTAGGCTCCAACCCACTGCTATATTTTGTCTAGATATGTTTGATAGTAATTATCTACTCCCAAAATCTTCTTCACTAAGTTCTGCCAATCTACAACTTCACTGTAGTCTCCAAGATACATCATTAATGACAACCTTGTCTCATAGAAGGTATCACCATTGCTCTTCATTATACCCAAGAAAAATCTCCAAGTCATATCATGGTGACTAAAACATCATGGTCTTCAATAGTCTCCACATAACTTCAATGTGTCTATAATGAACTGCACTAAGCTCTGCACAAAGACAACTCTTTGTTTCAACCCTCTGTCCTAACTATCAAAGTAATTGCTTCGGGAGTGAGGCTTCAGGAGTAACTACTTCAAGAATGACTTCTTCAAAGGAGTTATTGTCGCAGTTTCATATTGTGCGTTCAATTAAAAACAACCATGTTCATGCTTAGATAATATTCTTAGATCCGCAGAGCGTCCTTTTGAATTGTTATATGAATCACTATCAAACACGGATCCGAGCTTTTCAATAAATAACCTAGTCAAAGAATGTTGGACCTTCGGCTTCCTTCTTATTCTACTGGACCTTCGGCTTCCACTTTCATTTGCTCGACCTTTGGCTTCCTTTATTATGCTAATTCACGTTCACGAGTTGTGAACTATCCTTCTTCTTTGTGATAGATGCCAGAGATCAATACTTGAGGTGAAGTTTTTAACTTGTGTATATACGAGTCTCATCAATACCCAAAAGACACGTTTATTGGAGGAGAGGCCGACTTATGATGTCGCATATTAAAATTATATCAGAGAGGCCCTTTTTTAATATTCATCCAATAGACTTATTATTTATGGAAATCACATAGGAGAGGCTATACCCACATGAAGGACCCACATCCACGTCATCACCTTAATCGCAATCACAACTTCATAAAAATCAGAGGTTTTACAAGTCATGCTCATGTTGTTTTCCAATATAGTCGATGCCCCTGCTACCGATGGAGCAGATGCGATATGATATTAAATCATGTTATAATGGTGTATCGGGTCCATAATAATATCGTAATCAGAGGTTTTACCGTGACAACCCTATAAGACTTGCGATATGGCAGATGCGATGTTATATTAGGGATGTTACTATAACTTGTTCAGGTCCGCATGTATTATCGCAATCGTAGTTTTAGTGTGACATTCCTTTAAGACTGGTGATATGACTTCCGATGAGGCAGACGCGATATTACATTAGGGTGTGTTTTATTGGAGCATTTGGGTCTGCAGCTCAAATTGCAATAAAGGAATTCGAGTGGTAACAGATAATAAAGTCGCCGATATAATTCCTTTGATAACACTGTTAACTCCTCCGTTATGGCTCCTCTTCCGATAGCTCTACTCCTCTGACGTAATGTTCATATTTTTTCTTCCGATAGCACTTACCCTTGGGCATATGTGATAACCTGCTTCTCTTTCTCTGATAACTTGCTTCTTTGTTGGACTTCGATAAACTTCTTCATCTTACTCTTTGGCTTCACGATGGCTTCTCCTCTTTACGCTTTCTCTTTCTCTTCTGATGGTTTCCAATATCTTTCCTCCTAGGTTCCACTATTTCTATTATGTCTGTATTCAATCCTTGGATCCTCCATGAGCAGTATTAAGATCAATGGGCATCAATAGGCAACATCATGTATTAAAGAATTTGCCATCACAAACACTGCTATATTGACATCAATGACAACCTAGATTAACAATCTCCCCCTTTGTCATTGATGGCAATATTCTTCTTCTCTCCCCTTTTGACATTAATGGCAAAGGAGTGCATAAGGACTCCTCCTATCGAATTGCTCCTCTTATCAAACTACTCCCCCTGTCATGGTGCTCTGCTTATTGCTCAAGATAGAAGGATTGTTGTCAGTATTCTGTTGTCTTCCATAGTCAGATTTAAGAGGTCTTCATAGTCCGAAACAAGAAAAAAAAACATTGAAATTGTCTTTCTCGCTATCTTTCTTCAAATCTGAGTTCCTCTATATTTTCGTGCTTCTCCTTAAGTCACTGCCATTCAATATTTTAACATTATTGCATTTGGATGAAATGGTGAGAGCTTGTGCCGCACTGTTGCTATTTTCCAAAGTGACCAACATTAAACTGAGCTTATATTCGACTGTGCAACATCTTCTTTCTATAGTACTTTTGATGAGCCATTTTTCTTTGTGTTCTAGTAAAAGTTTCTGCAAGTTATTTCTACTAGTAGATTTGACATCCAGTCTGTGACTGTCTTTTGAATTCTTTTTACTGGTTGATAGCTTTTTGCAATGCTTCAGTTTTGTCAGATGCTGCCAATTTCTCTTTCTTCAAGCTTCATTCCCATATGTATCTGTTTGTTTGAAGGTTGCCTCTATTTGTGTCCATAATTTACCTGTTCTCGTATCAAATCCCTGAGTCGAAATATTCAACTTTTGTAATAACAACAACATAGTTATTCACTTATTAGCATTAGATGGCCTTCTGCTACTCCAGTTTCTGTTTAGAAATCAAGTGGAAAATATTTTTAACAACAGTCCATTGGATAGGTAAGAGATCATGTTCTTTTAAAGGAGTGTTCCTGAGAAATGATCTATCAAAGAATCATGGTTAATATAGCTCATCAAGGATTTCATAAGGACCCTTTCACGGATAGCTTCTGCAATAATGATCAAGAATCACAAGCTCCCCCTAACTGTATGCATGGTCTCTTTTTGGCAGAATCCCATCATCAAACACTCAAAATATCAAGAATATCTTCATCAAGTCAACAACATGTGTTGTTGGCTGGAGAGTTCAGGAAATTTTCAGATTGTATTTGCTTTCTTCTCCATACTTGTGTAACTTTCTTTTCTGGCATGGTTCTAGCTTGTGTAGGAACCCAATTTAAGTTATAATCACGTGCCATATGACCAATGTCATGACACTTGAAGCATTATATGTTGTTCATGAATAAGAATTCATGATTTCTTCCTGCAAAATTGCTTCTCGAAGATTGTCGAGGACCATAGTGTCTATCTTTGTGGTATGCCCTACAATCTTTTTCCATGTGTCCAAACTTTGTACAAGAATAACAATAACCAAGAAATATACTTTGGTACCTAGGAGAAGAAGGTTTCCTTGATGTACTTCTGAAGTCTTTCTGCCTTGAGATCCTTTGATTATAACCATTGCTTCTTATGTCCTTGACATCATCTGCATTTCTTCTTGGAATACGATTTCCTTCATTGTCGCCTTGACTCTTATCCTTGCCTTTGTTGGAACTGGGAGCATCAACATTTATTTATGGCTTCCTCACATCCTTATTGTGTGAAGCATTTTCATTCTTGCTTGAGGATTCTCCTTCATAGCCAAGACCTAATTTATCAAATCAGGATCTTTGATGGCTGAGCATGCCATCAAAGGCTTGAGATCTTTTCAAAAAAATTTCCATCCCTTCAACCTTTTTTCTGAGGGAGACAATCTCTTCTTCCAATCTTTCACAATCATTATTCTTCTTAGCAAGTTGTTTCTCAAACTCTTCCTTGATATGTATTGCTTCATTTGATTCTATTTTAAGGGAGATTATTTCTGATTTCATTCTTAAGATTTCTTCATTTTCCTTAGCTAGACTGCTCTCCATTTCTTCCATGATCCTTGTAGCTTTACATGTTTCGGCCTTGAGAAGGTTGAGGTCAGATTTTAGTTTGAATATTTCTTGATCCTTTGCTTTTAGTTGGCATATCATGGTGTTTTTCTCATTTTCTGCTTCATCAACTTGTCCTTTTATGATTACCAATGCTTCTATTATCTTCTCAGTTCCTTGTGCTTGTTTCTTTGCTTCTTCTAGTTGTGATCTAAGGGAGGAGACCTCTTCCTTGTATTGACCAATCTCTGCTTCAAGTTTTTTCAAGCTCTGGTGCCTTTGTTCAAGATGGCTTGACAAGTTATCTTCATGTTTCTTTGCTTTATCCAATTGATTTGTCATGGATATGACTTCTTCATGACGCTTTCTTTTGCTTTGATGAAATTCCTTCTTAAGCTTGGCAAGCTCTTCATCCCTTTCTTGTACTTGAAGCTTGACAAGGTCAACTTTCTCCCTTGTTTGGTCTTGGTCACTAGCTAGTGCTTTCTTATTAAGTTCCTCATTTTCCTTTTTCAAATTGATAATCTCTTCCATGGCAGCCATAACTTTAGTGAGGAGATCTTCTTCAAAATCTTTTTCATTCTCTTCATCTTATAGGTCTTCTTTAGCCTTGATGTCATCATTCTCATTTTCAGCTTCTATGATGGGTTCTGGATTTCCTTCTTGGTTTCCATCATCTTCTTGACTAGTGGTCATGGTCAATGCTCCTTTTGAGTGAAGGTCATGAAGTTTGTCCCATATACCCTTCGTTGACGAATATTTTCCTAAATTGTTCTTTATAGAATCTAGTAGCCCATTCAAGATTGCCTTCATTGCTTTTGCATTGTACTCCTTGGATTCTCCATCCATCATGCTATCAACGATCCCTGATTTCTAGATTTCAATGCCTTGAGTCTTTAAGAAATTCCTCATTCTTGCCTCCCATATATCAAAGTTTCCATTGAACAATGGAGCCGTCACAAATTGATTGACTTCAATTTCGGTGGTTGAGGGAGACACATCTTTAGGAGGATTGGAGACTTTCTTCCTTGGCTTTGCCATTTGTGTTCTAATGATCAACATTCAAGCTGTTAGGATTTGAGTGAAGGTATTGGCTTTGATACCAATTGTTGGAAATAATGAGGTGGGGGTGAATCAATATTCCTTTTAAATTGTTATTTTTACCAGTTAAATCATTTATATTTAGAACACAAAACGAAGAATAGGAGTAAATGCTTTTATTAATATAATATTTACAATAAATCAAGTATAATATATATAGGGCTCCAACCCTTGATGAAGACATTGATCTTCAATCTCATAGGCTCCAATTTGTTGCCAAGCAGCACCTTGGTCTTTATGAGGCTGCAACCTCTAGGGCACCAACCCTATCTTCTCAAGGCACCAACCTTGTGTTTAGGAGCACCAACTCCAAGGACACCAATCCTTCCAATTCTAAGGCACCAACCCCAAGGGCTCTGACCCTATCTTTCAAATCACCTACCTTGTTTGTTCAAGGCTCCAACCTTCAAGGCACCAACCCTCTAGGCTCCAACCCACTGTTATATTTTGTCTAGATATGTTTGATAGTAATTCTCTGCTCCCAAAATATTCTTCACTAAGTTTTGTCAATCTACAGCTTCACTGTGGTCTCCATGCTACATCATTAATGACAACCTTGTCTAATAGAAGGTATCACCATTTACTCTTCATTATACCCAAGAAAAATCTCCAAGTCACATCATGATGACTAATACATCATGGTCTTCAATAGTCTCCACACAACTTCAATGTGTCTACAATGAATTGCATTAAGCTCTTCACAAAGACAACTCTTTGTTTCAACCCTCTATCCTAACTATCACAGTAACTACTTCAGGAGTGAGGCTTCAGGAGTAACTGCTTGAAGAATGACTTCTTCAAAAGAGTGACTATCACAATTTCATATTGTGCATTCAATTAAAAACAACCCTGTTCATACTCAGATAATATTCTTAGATCTGCAGAGCGTCCTTTTGAACTGTTATCTGAATCACTATCAAACACAGGTTCGAGCTTTTCAATAAATAACCCAGTCAACAGAATGTTCGACCTTCAGCTTCCTTCTTCCACTGGACCTTTGGCTTCCTTCTTCGCTCGCTCGACCGTCGACTTACACTTTCGTTCACTCGACCTTTGCCTTCCTTTCTTATGCTAATTCACATTCATGAGTTGTGAACTATCCTTCTTCTCTGTGATAGATGCCCGAGATCTATACTTGAGGTGAAGTTTTTAACTTGTATATATACAAGTCTCATCAATACCCAAAAGACACGTTTATTGGAGGAAAGGTCGACTTATGATGTCGCATATTAAAATTATGTCAGAGAGGCCCTTTTTTAATATTCATCCAATAGACTTATTATTTACAGAAATCACATAGGAGAGGCTATACCCACATGGAGGTCCCACATCCATGTCATCACCTTAATCGCAATCGCAACTTCATGAAAATCAGAGGTTTTACAAGTCATGCTCATGCTTTGTTTCCCGATATAGCTGATGCCCTTACTACCGACGGAGCGAATGCAATATGACATTAAATCATGTTATAATGGTGTATCAGGTCCGTAATAATATTGCGATCGAAGGTTTTACCATGACAACCCTATAAGACTTGCAATATGGCAGATGTGATGTTATATTAGGGCTGTTACTATAACCTTTTTGGGTCCGCATGTATTTTCGCAATCACAGTTTTAGTGTGACATTCCTTTAAGATTGGTGATATGACTTCCGACAAGGTGGACGCAATATTACATTAGGGTGTGTTCTATTGGAGCAGTTGGGTCCGCAACTCAAATCGCAATTGGGGAATTCGAGTGGTAACAGATAATAAAGCCGCCAATATAATTCCTCTGATAACATTGTTAACTCCTCCGTTATGGCTCCTCTTCTGATAGCTCTACTCCTTCGACGTAATGTTCCTATTTTTTCTTCCAATAGCACTAACCCTTGGGCATATGCAATAACCTACTTCTCTTGCTCCGATAACTTGCTTCTTTGATAGCTTTTGATAAACTTCTTCATCTTACTCTTTGGCTTCACGATGGCTTCTCCTCTTTACTCTTTCTCTTTCTCTTCTGATGGTTTCCGATATCTTTCCTCCTAGGTTCCACTATTTCTATTACATCTGTATTCAATCCTTGGATCCTCCATGAGTAGTATTAAGATCAATGGGCATCAATAGGCAACATCATGTACTAAAGAATTTGCCATCACAAACACTGGTATAGTGACATCAATAACAACCTAGATTAACAAGAGAAAGGTTTGATGCTTCTGTTGCATCAGATATTTTCTATAAGCCAAGCAACTAAGAGGAATACATCAAATCTAATTATTGATGAAACTAACATACCGAAAGATTAATAGACCATTTTTAAAGCTTTGTTGCAATTTGAAAACTCACTTACAATCCTTTCATAGTGGAGGGTGAAAGTCGTTCAGGGTGAAAGCCGTCAATAGTCAATCTCTTACATCATGGATGGATCGTACAAAACTCATTACAGTCTGTGAAAAATGAGGAAATTTTCTTGGAGAGTTCAATAAAATTAAAATAATTATTTTGCCGTCGTGGATTGTCTTAATTATTTTAAGTGGAATCTATGTAAGTTTACTTCTCAAGTTATGTGGCGTTATTTATATGATACATTATGGGCAAGTCCTATAAAATTAAAATATTTATGATTAGGGTTGATTATAGATATTTTAAATTTAAGTCTTATTTTATGAATTGCAATTAATTTCTAATAATTTCTTAAGTTATTTTTTAACATAAACTTAATTATAAAAGTAATGTTGACTATGTGTTCGGAAATCTTTTTGGAGAAATCACATTAGAGATAATTTATCAACACGTTTCGAACCATCCAATGTGGTTCATCGTCAGGACAAAATCGAGAATCAGATCATGGCACCAAATTAAATAGAGAGACCAATGTAGAGATCCTTAATATTTTTAACAGTTATAATAAACATCTAGTTTTGAAAAAAGATCTTTAGAATGTTACACTATTGACTTAAGTCAAAAAAATTAATAAGACAAATATTAAAAAACATATATCTTAATATCCATTTACCTTAGATAATATTTAAAAATCATCATAATATCCATCTACCTTAGATAAATCTAGATAATAATTAAAAATAATATCCATTTACCTTAATTGGATACAGATATTATGAGGAAAAAAGGTCGTGGACCAAGTCTTTGAGACATTAATAAAGCTCGTTAGGAGTAGCGCTTCACGAATTAGTTTTTTCCATAACAATTCTCTATAAAACCAAGCTAGACAAATTATATTCATAGCCAATTCTCTATAAAACCAAGCCAGCCATATTATATTCATAGCCATCGGCACTTAGAGTTAGCAAATTCATTAATTGTTCATATTGTTTATAGCAATAGTATATTATTCATTCCAATTAACGGTGAATCCAAAGCCAATGAGAGCTATCATTCTGTGTTTATCATGGCTATCCCTTGGATAGCTTTACACAGCCTCTGTATTTTCCATTGCACGTCGCCCTCCCAACTTCTGCACAGATTTCAAACCAATATGATGAATTGAGACATCCATGCGTCGAAATGCGATACCAGCAGAGTAGAAAGGGAATTGACCTGAATAGATCATTCCTTGGTCAAGAAATCAGGAGCTATTTTATTCAGGCCTTTAGCCCAAGAGTAAGGGCGACATGAAGAAAAACGTTGACTCACACAACCAAGCCTGACCCCGACCAACCAGTTTTGTCAACCTCGCCAACAGTGAGACCTCAGAGGAGTTCGGTCAATAGCGAAAAAGAACGTGGGGTAAACAGCCTGACCCCAGACCTCAAGTGGGCCATAATCAGTAGTCGGGTCTAAGAAGGTGAGGCTTATTTACCAGGCTATCGAGCCATAAACACGCGGGGGCAGTGTATGCTCACCGCTCGATCATGTACTTGTTTCGATTTAATGGTGGGCATACTCTGCCCCCATGTATCTATGGCTCAATAGCCTTGGATATATTGGTTGTCGTCTGAGAAGAGGTCTAGCCCTGCTCTAAGTTGAAGCGTGAGGGACCTCTGACCTGCTCCAAAAAGACCCACACCAGTTGGGAGTTTACGTGGAAGGGTTTTCCCAAGAAAGAGAAAGATTTGATGCTTCCGTTGCGCCAGATATTTGCTATATGCCAAGCAATTAAGAGGAATATAGAAAATTTGATTATTGATGAAACTAATATACCGAAAGATCAATAGACTATTTTTAAAACTTTGTTGCAATCTAAAAGCCCACTTACAATCCTTTCATAACAGAGGGTGTAAGTCATTTAGGGTTCAATGGTCAATGGTCAATCTCTTACACCATAGATGGATTGTACAAAATTCATCGTAGTGTGTGGAAAATGAGGTAAAATTCTTGGAGAGTTCAATACAAATAAAATAATTATTTTGCCACTGTGGATTGTCTTAATTATTTTCAGTGGAATCTATGTATGTTTACTTTTCAAGTTATGCGACATTATTTATTTATATGATACATTCTAGGCAAGTCCTATAAAATTAAAATATTTATGATTAAACATTTAATTGTAGCAATTAATTTTTAATGGAATCATAGATTTATTTTGAAGTTATGTGGTTTTCGTTATTTATTTATAAATAGGGTTGATTATAATTATGGTTTCTTTATTTATTATTTATAATTAGGGTTGATTAATTGCTCATATTGTTCATAGCAATGGTATATTATTTCAATTAATGGTGAATCCAAAGCTAGTGAGAGCTATCATTTTGTGTCTATCATGGCTATCCCTCGGATCGCTTTACAAAGCCTCTGTATTTTCCATTGTACGTCACACTACCCAACTTCTACACAGATTTCAAACCAATGCATGAATTGAGACGTCCATGCCTTCGGCTTATGAGTAAGTATGACACGAAGAAAAACGCTGACTCTTGCAACCAAGCCTGACCCCGACCAATGAGTTTGGTCGGCCTCGCCAATAGTAAGATCTTGGAGGAGTTCAGTGGGTAGAGAAAAAGGACATGGGGTAAACAGCTCGACCCCTGGCCTCAAGTGGGCCATAGTTAGTATTCGGGTCCAAGAAGAGGTCGGGCCCTGCTCCAAGTTGGCGCGTGAGGGAAAATAATAGAGAGGAAGAGGTCTTACTTCCAACCTGCTCCAGCAATGCCCACGATAATATATGTAATCACTAGTTGGGAGTTTACATCGAAGGTTTTACCGAGGAAAGAGAGAAAGATTTTATGCTTCTATTGCATCATATATTTGCTATAGCCCAAGCAATCAAGAGGAATATAGAAAATTTGATTATTGATGAAACTAACATATCAAAAGATCAATAGACCATTTTTAAAGCTTTGTTGCAATCTGAAAACCTGCTTACAAACCTTTCATAGTGGAGGGTGAAAATTGTTCAGGGTTCAATGGTCAATGGTCAATCTCTTACATCATGCATGGATTGTACGAAACTCATCGTAGTCTATGGAATATGAGGAAAATTCTTGGAGAGTTCAATAAAATTAAAATAATTATTTTGCCACCGTGGATTGTCTTAATTATTTCAGTGGAATCTGTGTAGGTTTACTTCTCACGTTATGTGGCGTAATTTATTTATATGATACATTCTGGGCTAGTCCTATAAAATTAAAATAATTATAGTTACACGTTCAATTATAGCAATTTTTTTAATGTAATAAGTGTAGATTTACTTTTGAATGTGGTTTTCTTTCTTTATTTATAATTAGGGTTTCTTTATTTATTATATATAATTAGGGTTGATTAATTGCTCATATTTCTCATAGCAGTGGTATATTATTTCAATTAATGGTGAATCCAAATCCAGTGAAAGTTGTCATTTTGTCTCTATGATGGCTATCCCTCGTATCACTTTACAAAGCTCTCGTATTTTCAATTGTACGTCACCCTCCCCAACTTTCGCACAGATTTCAAACCAATATGATGAACTGAGATGTCCATGCCTTGAAATATGATACCAATTTCTATGTGTTGGCAACTAACAGCCATAGTAATGATGGCACAATAAAACTCTATTGCTCTTAACCAATAGAAATGCAAAATAAATAAATTAAATTATCAATAAATAAAAATAAAATTAGATACCCTAATGTTAAGTTTTTGAAATTTTGTTTAATTTTTAGTCAATTGCCAAATTAATTGAAAGTCAACACAAAATCAAATGTGTTATAGAAAGAAAGAAAGAAAATTATTTTAACATCCACAAGGCTAAAAATAGCCTATGGGATAGATTGCTTCTTCATCTAGTTTATGTATTCGGCACTTTTCCTATGAAGCCTCACAATAAACACTCGCAACTTCTCGACAAACCCCTCACTAAATAGATTATCCCAAGAGCTAGCTGTCAGAGTATCTGCATTACTTTCCTTGTTGTCTTTGAAGGTCTCGCATTTTAAAATGAAATGCTTTTCTATTCCCACTTTCCGGAAGAACAAAAAATACGTACTCTTTCCTCCCCCACTTCTTTTGGCATTTTCCAGTGCCCTGTTTCACAACGGAGTTGATGAGAATTAGTCCTTAATTGAACAATAAGAATTTTGGCTCTCCAAGAAAAATTGGCCTCTATGTACATTTTTTGTTGATGATTATGAGCGGTATTAAACACTTCAATATAGTACTTTTTCTTTCTCCCTAGCTCCTTATCCCAAGTATGCTTATGGAACTTATCCATAACAAAAGCATTTATCTCTTTACTGTTTATGGGACACACATTCAAGAAAATACCCCATTTACTAAACCATTTGTTATTTTGTTGCATCCAAGTCTTTTTTTTCTTTTTCACAATATGTCATTAAAGATAACCTTAGGCCATATGCCCTCTTCCATTTGCTCAATTTTTTAAAATACCTTATGACTCACACCATAGCAATTGCTTCAATAGGAGAAACCCATGTTTCACTTAACAAGATAGCATAAGGAGCTACACTTTTAATTTTGAATTTGTTTGTAATCAAACGCTTTTGAATTTTCTCAATTTGTTTCCACTGCATGTCAGATATATTGTTGGCCTACAATTCACAACCTTAAAGAATCACTAGAATCAATAAAAGCCCAAAAAGATTTTGAGTGGTTTTCCAGTCCCATAACTCTGTCTCTACACCTATTTTGAAAAGCATAAAATGCTTTCCAACCACCCAAAGTTCTTTTCTTTCTACAACCATCCTAGCTTAGATTTTTATTGAAGTCAATTCCAAGGTATTTGTAATCCGCAACTTCTTCCAGAATGTTGCCTTCAAAGTAGAACTTATGTTGGTTATGTTTTCTTTTTTAAGAGAAAAGCACTACTTTTGTTTTGCTAATATTGACTTGCATCTCCACTCTTTTACAAAAATGCTCAAGGGATAGTAAGTGCTCTTGCAAACCAAGAGCGGATTTAACAATCAAAATAAGGTCATGTGCATACAAAAGAATCCTTATAACAAACTTGCCCAAATAGATACCATCACCCCCTTGCAAATTTAACCACTCCTCAAGCTTGTCGATATATAAACTAAAAAGGGTAAGAGATAGTGGGCAACCTTGCTTGACCCCGATATCGCTTCTAAAAATTTCATAAATCTCTGCTGAAGTTCTAATTTTGACTTTCACCTCTTCATACAGCCTGTGCACAGCTGCTCTCAAATGCTTAGGAACCCAAAGTTCATCCATTATGTGCCAAACCTTATATCTAGGAACCGTGTCAAACGCTTTTATGAAATCAAAAAAGCAACAAAAGGCTTCTTCCTTTTTCTCCCAAACCTTTTCAATGATATGCCTTAAAGTTATACAATGATCAACTGTGGAATGTTTAGGTCTAAAACCTGCTTTCCCTTTAACATGCTTATCTCCTTCTTCTGCCCACTTGTTGATTTTATTTCCTAGCATGCTTCCAAATAACTATGCAAACAAAGGGTTTATCATTATGGTCCTATAATTGGAGGGATTATTAACATCACCACTCTTGAAAAGAGGTATTGCCAGACTGGTTGTCCAATCTGTAGGGAACCCCTGTTGTATGATGTTGTTGAAAACTTTTGTAATGTGAAGTGCAAGAATATTTAAGCCCCACTTTAGATACTCTACTTGGAGTTCAGCTAAGTCTTTTTCTTTTCCAACACCCAACTTCTTGATACCAATCTCTACCTCTTGCACTGTTGAGAGTTGAGTATCAGCATTGACCAAGGGGGGAGGGTCAACCTTGGGATCTTGCTCATAGAGTTGTCTTGAATAGTCAAACCATTTAGAAGTTGTAATACTATTTTCAATTTGCATCTTTCTCAATTGGAGCTCCTTCCAAAATAATTTGGGATTATTTTTCCCAAGGTTAGTTCTTCCCTCCTTGAAACCATGAAATTGGCCTTTTTCTTTCTTAATATTTGCTTGTAAGCTTTGAGATTTATGTTATCCTTATTTGACTCTTTCCACATTTTCCTTGTCTTTTTGCATTCCTCGTCAAACGAAGCATTAACCGAAAAGCAATTTGTTTTAGACTTCATAATTTTTTCTCTTTTCCACTCTACAAGTGCACTTTGAATTAAATGTGTTAATTCGTTACTATGAAGGTCGTGAATCGGGATTTTCTCCTTCTTGAAGAGTTTCTCTAGCGTCATTTTCAAGGTATTACAATTTTCTGGAGTCAAAATAATTCTGTCCTTTAGGAGATTTGTTGAACACACTGAGTTTTTGACTCTAATTACTTTTTCCCGGTCCAAGAGAAACTTAAACAAATTGGCTTGTGATCTGATT
Source organism: Pinus taeda (assembly GCA_000404065.3). Taxonomy (NCBI): domain Eukaryota; kingdom Viridiplantae; phylum Streptophyta; class Pinopsida; order Pinales; family Pinaceae; genus Pinus; species Pinus taeda. The sequence goes on along the minus strand of APFE031718441.1, from coordinate 122,729 downwards.
TTGAGTCCCAAAGCTGATCTCCAATCAAAACTTCCTCCATTTTCTCACACAAACCATGTGAGTAAATTACATAATCTACTACACTTGCTCCATTGTAAGTATTGCAAGTGAAATTACCGGATTTCTCCCATCTAGTCAAGCCATTACAAATGACTAAATCGAAGGCCCCACATAGAGTAAGCAATTGTTCACTAAAGAAATTGCAGCCCTCGTCCTCTAAAATTCTTTCTCGTTGATGATTACTCTCTCCTGTAAGCCAAATAGGGTCGCAGTCTTCTTTACAACAAAGCATGCTAGCTTGCTCACTTACAGTCCTATCATTGAAATCACCCACTATAAGGACTTCACCTAGCTGAGAATATGTTGCAATATCTACTTTTAAGGCCGCAAAGGGATCTTTGTGGTCACCCTCTACTTTTGTAGACTTTTTAAACTTGCAGCGCAAAATAACATGCTGCAATTCTAATGTGATTTCCATTTTCTGATATTTTAAACCACAAATGAATTGTTTATTCGAGTCTTCTTTTTCTAACTGAATGAGATGACCTTCCTTTTCACTCACTAATACCATGATACCCCATGTCCTTTGTCATTCCCTGCTGCTTTGTTCCACACTACCATCTTCCAGTATCCTTCAAACAAAGGTGTCTTGCACCCTTCATGCTCATGTGTTTCTATGGGACAAATTATGTCTCTATCTTCCGCAATAGGCCCTAACCCAGGTCCTCATCTCCATGGGTAACCTCTGCAGTTCCAACAAATTAATCTTAAGGAAACATGGGTATGACTTGATTGCTATTTATTTTGACATGTAAGACTCACAGTTGAGTTTTTGTCCCTGCTTTCCCATACTAACCTTGCTCCCTGATTTCTTGTTGAAGAGTGTGTTGCCTCTTCTTTATTACCATCTTGCTACTATGTTTTGGAAGGAGGTCCAAATCGCGCTATCACAACTTTACCTTTATAAATCCATGCTCTCTTTCCTTCATCTCTCGCTGCCCTAACCTTTAACATTTCCTCCCTCCTTTCCTCCTATTGTCATATAGTTAAATCTTCTTCTAGAAAAAAGCGAGAACCCGTCAACATATGCTTCTTTCTTAGTATGATATATTTATTACACAAGCTAGGCATGATGACTTTTATGGGCCTAGCCCTCTCACCGTTAAACTTACCCACCCTCCATGCTTGGCATATTTTTCCTTGCCATAATAACTTGTCTTTCAAGAAGTCCCTTGCAAGGTCAAGAGTACATTCATTTTTCCCATAGTCTTTCACCCCTTTAATAATTATTTTTGTTGCTCTATTTTGTCTTTCTTTGCTTTCTCTATCTTGTATATTGTCAACACGAATGTTTGTTTCTCCTTCTTTATTAGCAAAATTGCTAATAACTTGAACCCAAGTTTTGGAAACTCTTGTGGAATTTCCTTTCCTTTCTTCTCTTGTTTTCTCTTCATGGTTGTCTATTTTGGCAACCGCTTTCCCTTTATCCTAGGATGGTTTCGCATTCACCACCTCTGTACTTTCCACTACAAATTTCTTTATGTTTTGCACATTCGCCTTCATGCATTGCCATTTTATCTTCCCTATGAGGAAAGCTTCTTGTAGCAATACCACTTCTTCTTTCAAAACTTTATTTCTTTCTGCTGAAGCCTTATTCTCAGCTGTTATTATATGAATTTTATGATTTCTTTCCTACCCTTTAGCTTCTAAAACCCCTAACCTCCGTTTTGCATTTAAAAATTCTTTCACATAAAGATTAGATGACCAGGTGAGAGGTGTGGATATGGGACTAAAGAAGGTAGAATCATAAATGACTTATCCTTTGGATTTGTTGTTGCCACATGCTTACAGAGGGGACTTGTTTGAGTGCTTATTGCAAAGGGCCTGAGTACTTTCTCTTTGAGACAATTTTTTCCTTGCTTGTTGTCATTTTAGATGAGCTAGTCTTTGTTTTAAAATGCCCCGATACTATTTGGCATTGACCCAAACCCACTTCCCAGCTTTGGCAAATGAGGCAATTTTCACTTGCCCTAGATCATTTGTTTCCATGGGTTCTGAAATTTCTTATCATGTTGTCATGTTTGAATTCATTTCTAGCTGATTCTATTCTCCAGTTCTTGAAAAAACAAATTTTAAAATTTTCCCCAAAATTGTAGTTACATGTAGTCTGAGATCCACCCTTTATTTCAAGCCATGGTTGCGTCTCGTTGACATATACTCCATCAGAAGAGAAAACTGCTCAGAACATATTACCCTATAAAAACAAGATTTCGTTAAATTTGTTGCATATTACCTGACTCAAACGGCAAGCATTGCGCTCCACAAAGCAGCCTCTGCCCAACAAAACCTCGAATAATACCCAAAAATCTTGCTTGTCTATCTCCTCGTTGCGCTATGTACTATATGGAATTTTTTGCATCACACCCACTTCAACTGTGAAAGCAAAGCTCTCCTGCTCTTCAATCCTTTTACCTGCTCTCCTGAGGCCGATAATATTCGTGCATGGTCGTGATGAACTCCTTAGCAGCTGCACGATGTGATCATGGAACATACCTTTCATTGCGTATTTTCAATATTTGTTTTGGGACTTACTCCTACTTTCTCTTTTCTTTTGACGGTTCAATGCCGCCTATGTATTGCTCAACATGAATCAAATAGGAAAGTATAAAGTGTCCCAGAGGAGCATTTCTCATATTCTTTTGCTCCAGGCTCGCTTATAACCTATAAACTCCTACGCATGCAACAAAGAAAAGAACAATCCACAACACAAAGCAAGAGTGAACGAAGGAAATAATTCGATGGATTCAGTGGTGGCTAGGGAGGTGGCTTTCAACAGGTTTTGCACCAGTGTTGATCGGTAGGGATAATAGCTATTTTTTTTCATTTGTGTGTCGCTTTGATTTGGTTGGTGACTTTAATGCTATTAAGATATTCCGACACATAGGAAATAGTTAAGTATAACTTGGTCTAGTGTATAGTTAGGTAAAGTGTGTTTCTTTAGTATGTACTTTTTGTAACTTACAATCCAACGGTCACGATATGTTCTAGACATGAAGTGATCCGACGATTCATTCTCTCCTCGGTATTACCGACACTTGATCTGTGGCTTAACACCGGATTGGTCCATGGTCTCTATTTAAATATCATGGAGGGTCATTTGTAAGGTGGTCGTTCATGAGAGAAGCTTATGTAAATTTTCTTTCTTTTACATTAATAAATTGCCTAAAGTGGTTGCGTTGGCTCAGGTCGTGGATTGTTTCCCTCTTTGAGGGTTTTAACCACGTCAAGAATACTAGTGTACTGATTTGTGATCTGTTTGTGAGTGGTGTCCTTTGGTGTTCTATCGGAGGAACTTACCTTGTAAATTCCTACATGGTATCGAGTTATTTGAGGGTCGCATCCATTGGTGATCCAAATCCGAAGCCGGTACAAATCCATCCAACTGTCGTTTCCTAGATCTATTGTTTCTGACTGCTTTCGGGCCGAGAAGACTACTCTATTGTGTTAGGCGCATCTGTTCCAGTGAGGAACCCCTTTCGTTTCATGCGAAAAGGTTTCTGGTAGCCCTAGCTACGTCATTTTTAAGATCTAGAGGTATACAGTCTTTATTTTTAGTTTTAATTATTTATCTCTTTGTTTCTTATTAACGAATCGATACCTTTCATTTATGTGTATGCTCTTTGCCTCATGACTCTGTGCAATCTAGGCAAATCAGAAACAGAAAGGAAGGATTTTTCTCATGCGTATGCTATTTTCCATTGCACCTTAGTGTGATCTCGAAAAATCATAAACATTGAGGAAAATATTTAGTTTCTAGCGAAATCTATCTTCAAACTATAAGGTTTAGTTTTTTTTGGATGTCTGTTTTGGGTTGTGTGGTTTTTGTTTTGTAGGCAAAAAGGGTTTTCTCAAGTAATCACACACTCCAAAGCTTCAGTGACTAAAGAAAAAAACAAAACAAACACAAAAACAAAAAAAAAAAACACCCCTTCCTCTTTTCCAAAAATTACTAACATTTAAACTAGCTCACTTGGTCCAAAGTTATTTCATGAAAATAGAGGTCTTGGGTAAGTCTTTCTTTTTGTTGAGTTACTTTTTCAAAAAGCATATGTAACTTATGTTTTAAAGTTACTTTATGTAAAAGTGTTCTCACCCATTATAAAAAGTGAGTCACTTATAATTTTAAAGTCTCTTTATCTTTTATTTAAGTTACAATTTAGTGGGTGGCTCATAAAGTACCATTGCAAAAGTGACTTTCACTTATTTATAAAAGTGGGTCACATAAATTATTTATTTATTATTATTTTTTTTTAATTGAGCTAATTAGATTAAGTTTGAAAAATGGGGGATTTTTTTTTTTTAAATATAACATCATCGTTCACTTCCGCACATTCACGTACTTCGTCGGCATCTTCAACAACTTTTCTTCAAAAATCCATATCTTCTTCATCCGGAAGCTGTTTTTAGAGCCGTTTTTTTTAATCGGTCTAATTTTTTGAGATTTTTTCATTGGAACACTTGGTTTCAGCATCTATAGCTTCAGTTTATGTTAAAATGGAAATTCCATGCCAAATTATTCTTGACATCACCAACTACTTCCAATGGTTGTCTTTCATTGAGGATTTACTTCGAAATAAAGGTCTTTATAGAATAGCCTCAAGCCTAGAGGCTAAACCTAAAGATGAAGATAAGCAAGCCAAATGGGAAAATAGGCAAGATCAAGCACGTGGGTTGATAGGGATGTCTATTTCTCTAGACCTTAGATTCCATATCACAGAACTTGATATCCTTGATGAAGCAATGAAACAACTCAATAAAGCATTTGGAATTAAAAATTAAATTAGAGCCCATCAACTCAAAAATGAGTTGCTTACGTTGGACCCTAATAATTTTTCTTTCATTGAAGATTTTTTATCCAAGTTAAAAACCCTTAGACTTCTTTTGGAATATGTTAAGGTTAAGAAAGAATATGGTAGCCTTATCTATTCCATTCTTACTAAGTTGGGACCAGCCTACTTTGTGTTTGTGTTCACCTTCCATTCTACAAGAGAAGCCTTTATTTCTCAAGGACAAGACTACAAGTCCCCCTCTTTTGATGTCTTTTCTGATTCTTTAATAAGAGAACAAGAAAAACTCTTACATCTTGGTCTTCTTAATATTGGAAACTCTTATAAGAAATCCTTAGCAGCCCAACAACAACCAAATTTAAAGAATCCTAAGAAGCAGCATCCTAAAAAGAATGGTCCTAAACCAAACAAGGGTTCTAAGCAATTTTAGTCTCAAAATGAAAAATCAATTCAACAAAATGATAAGGCAAATAAAAATAAAGGGAAGAAGATTGATAGACATTGCAACTTTTGTAATCATGATGGCCACTTAGAATCCAAATGCTTTAAAAAGATGGAAGCCTTGGAAGCAGCAATGAAGAAGCATAACATCCATTTGGAGCACTCTTCAACTTCAACTTCATCTTCAGGAATAACACTTTCTACATGTGATTGTCAAGCATCTCAGTCTGGTTATGCACTAAATGTATCTTCTTCTTCTCATTCTCATGAGAGGGCTCATTGATTCTGGAGCTTCTTATCACATGGCCAAAAACAAAGCCATGTTTTCTTCTTTAAATGATTGTAACACCAAAAATATATATGTTGGTGATGATAGATCTCTTAGTGTTGTAGGGACTGGAACTAATCATCTAGACAATGGTCAATTTAATGATGTAATATGTGTTCCTACCTTATCCTGCAACCTTCTATCTATATATCAGATAACTCATTCAGGTGACGGTAAAACCGTTGAATTTTCACCTCATGATGTTGTAATTAAGAACCTAAGAGATCCTAGACAGATTTTAGCCACTGGCATTGCTGATGATTCTGCAAGGTTTTATAAGTTTAACAACTTTGGGTCATCAACTCTTCCCTCGGTATTTTTTGCTCATAATGATGAAGTGAGCAAACTTTGGCATGAGCGATTTGGTCACTTAAACTATCACTCCCTTCAAAATCTCTGTAAGGAAAACATGGTGACAGGTCTTCCTATGGTATCTTGTAGAGATGTTGTTTGTTCCGAATGTGTACTCAAAAAACATAATTGGGATAGTTTTGAAAAACATGCCTCTTGGCACGCCTCAGCCCCTTTACAGCTTGTGCACAGTGATTTATGTGGTCCACTTCCAGTTGTTTCATTCTTTGGCTACAAGTATTTCTTAACTTTCATTAATGATTTCTCCAGATGCACTTGGGTATACTTCTTAAAACTCGAGTGAAATCTTTAAAATGTTCTTGGCTTTTAAGGCCTTTGTTGAGAGACAATCTGGACATCAAATTCTTAAGCTAAGATCTGATAATGGCAGAGAATATGTTAACAACAATTCAATTGCAACATATTGTTCCATATACACCACAACAAAATGGTGTAGCTGAAAGGAAGAATCACACCTTAAAGGAAATGGCTAATTGTATGCTTCAATCTAAAGGGCTTAGTCTTAATTTTTGGGCAGAAGCAATTAACTATGCAAATTACAAAGTAAATCGCACTCCTACTAAGGTTTTAAAGAATATCACTCCAGAAGAATCATGGAGCTCAATTAAATCAGATGTAAGTCACTTTCGTGTTTTTGGAAGTGAAGCATGGGCCCATATTCCCGATGAGAAACATAAAGCCATAGAACCTAAGAGTGAAAAATGTACTTTTGTTGGATATTCTAAAGATGTCAATGGATATAGGCTTCTTCCACCTAAATCCAAAAATGTTATCATTAGAAGAGATGTAAAGTTTGCTAAAAATATATTGGTCTATGAGCCTAGTTCAATGGATGTGCCACCTCTCTCTATCCCTTCTACTTCTAAAAATATTTCTTCTTCAAATGATAACAGTGAGGATGACAATTCTCCCGCACCTTCTCGAGATCCTCTTTAGCTCCTCAGCTTCCAAAATGGTTCTGTGTTATTCGGGATGCAGCGGGTTCTCTTGCAGGTGATCCTACAAATCAGCAACGTACACATTCTCAGTTCGATAGAGCCTCTTCTTTACTGGCTCAAGCTTCAGCGAATTATGATCCTGACACCTTTGCAGAAGCTTCAAGCCATCCATATTGGGATGTAGCTATGAATGAAGAATATCGTTCATTATTGGCAAATGATACATGGGCCCTTGTTCCTCTTCCAAAGGGACGAAAACTTGTTAGATGCAAATGGGTTTATAGAACCAAGTTTGGACCATATGGAAAAGTTGAAAATCGTAAAGCTCGTCTTGTTGCTAAGGGTTTTTCACAAGTTGAAGGCATTGACTATACTAAAACCTTTTCCCCTATTGCCAAAATGAACTCTATCTGCCTTGTTCTTTTTCTTGCTATCTCTTTCAAATGGGAAGTCCATCAAATGGATGTTAAATCTGCCTTCTTGCATGGGGACTTGCATGAATAAATCTATATGGAACAACCTCCTGGCTTTATACAAACAGACTCCAACATTATATGTCGACTTAAGAAATCCCTTTATGGTCTCAAGCAAACCCCTCAGGCTTGGTATGCCAAAGTGGATAGCTTTCTTTTAGATATTGACTTTTCTAGGTGTCATTCTGACGATATTGTCTACACCAAGAAAGTGGGTAAGTCCCTTATCATTCTTGTTCTTTATGTTGATGGTCTTATCCTTACTTGTAGTGATCCCAACCTTATAAACCATGTGAATTACAACCCTAAAAAGCAGTTTGAAATGACAGACTTACGACACTTGCATTATTTTCTTGGTCTTCAAGTCTTGCAATCCAAGGAAAATATTTCCCTTTCCCAGCCCAAGTATGCTTGTGATCTTCTACGCCATTTTCACATGGAAGAATGTAAGCCAACCCCTTCTCCCTTTCAGTCTAAAGCTAAACTTTTAGTCACTTGTACTTCCCTTGAAGTTGATGCTACCTTAGACTGTCAGCTTGTAAGAAAACTTTTGTATCTGACACATACCCGTCCTGACCTTTCCTTTGTTGCTGGCCTTATTGCTTGGTCTATGCAAAACCCACATGAAAGTCATCGGCAAGCAACTAAAAGAATACTTTGATATGTTCAAGGTACAATTCATTTTGGGATTCATTACAATGCAGAAGTATCTCCTCTATTGGTTGGTTTCATTGATTCTGATTGGGTTGGTGACCCTGATGATCAAAAGTCTACTGCAGGTTATGTCTTCACTCTTGGTTTTGGACTTATTACATGGGCTTGCAAGAAACAAAGTGCCATTTCTCTTTCTTCAATAGAAGCTAGTAAGGAAACCATGTGGCTTCGTCAGATCCGGTCAAAGTTTGGCTTTCAGCAGCAGCATCCGAATACACTTTGGTGTGATAATCAAAGTGCCATTCAACTATGCAAAGATCCAGTCCAACATCAGCGCAACAAACACATTGAACTACACATGCACTTCATCAGAAATCTCATTCATGACCATGTTCTTGAAGTACAATATTGTTCAACGAATGATCAAGTTGCAGACATCTTTACAAAGGCTCTCATAGAGGCGAAGTTTACTAAACTTCGATTTATGGTTGGAATTCAGGAAGTTGTCACTAAGGGGGGGATAGGCTCTAATGCCTCCTTCCTTCTTCTATTGTGTCATATTTGTACATCCTTCAATCCTATCCCAAGTTGTTCTTAAGGGGGATGTTAAGGTATTCCGACACATAGGAAATAGTTAAGTATAACTTGGTCTAGTGTATAGTTAGGTAAAGTGTGTTTCTTTAGTATGTACTTTTTGTAACTTACAATCCGATGGTCACGTTATGTTCTAGACAAGAAGTGATCCGACGGTTCATTCTCTCCTCGGTATTACCAACGCTTGATCTGTGGCTTAACACTCGATTGGTCCATGATTTCTATTTAAAGAGCGTGGAGGGTCATTTGTAAGGTGGTCGTTCATGAAAGAAGCATATGTAAATTTTCTTTCTTTTACATTTATAAATTCCCTGAAGTGGTCGCGTTGGCTTAGGTCGTGGACTGTTTCTCTCTTTGAGGGTTTTAACCACGTTAAGAATACTGGTGTACTGATTTGTGATCTGTTTGTGAGCATTATCCATTGGTGTTCTATCTGAGGAACTTACCTTGTAAATTCCTACAAATGCATTCTCTCATTGCTTACATCCATCTTTATGTAAAAAAAATTTCCCTTGACTCATGCCATTTTTCATGATGCATGCTACTATTATCTTTTTCTTCATTTTGGCTCTATGCCATGGCATCAAACAATCTTCTTGAAATTGGACCAATGTTCATGAAATGTCGCCTTCTCTTGTGCACATCGACCACCTGGTATTGACTCTAGCGTCTCATTTTCAATTTTCTTTGTATTCTACATGTTGGATTTGACATGATGCCCATTCTTCTTTTTCTGCCACCAATTTTCGTTGTGGGCAAATACATTTCCCCAATGTTTTAAACTTACATATTTACAAAAAAACAGAAAATAATAATGATTATCCTTGCACTTATTTCAACATTAAAAAATACATGCCTTGTCTTTCACATTCCTTTGTCCAAGGTGCCTTCTAATTCTGGATTTGACCTTCATGATCTTTTCTTGTTTTACATATTGGAGAATCAATATAACTCTGATACCGTGTAGGATAATATGGTGCACAAATAATGGCAAGATAAAATAAAAGAAATATTTTATTAATAATGTTGCAATGTTGCATATGTCACAGGCTATGAGTTGCCATAGATTACATTAATAACACACTAAATCAGTATAACTCTGATACCATTTAGGATAATATGGTACGCAAATGATGGCAAGATAAAATAAAAGAAATATTTTATTAATAATGTTGCAATGTTGCATCTGTCACACGCTATTAGCGGCCATAGATAACATTAATAACACACCCTAGTTGTTTATTGAGTGTAAATTTTGTAATGTCCTCTCCCAATTGATTGAATAAAGGGAGACAAAATAGCCTATCTGACCCCTACGCTATGGTTTTGAGAAAGGGGTAGAAAACCCAAATTTTCCAATGTTGGGGGCAAAAGTTGAGTTGGCTCGAGCGAAAAGACCTTGAGGGTTGCACCCACAACCCCTCACATTTGGGAGCCCATGAGCCCATGAAAAAATCTATAAATAGAAGAGAGTTGAGATCAAATGGAGATCATCAATTCTGGATTGGAATATCTCTGATTTTCTTAGGCTCTGAAGGTTTTAAGACTCTTTTTTCCCTATTAATTTTGGTAGTGAAATATTTCACCTTAGTTAGTAAACTCTTCCTTTATCTTCTGTTCTGGTCTGGAATGGTGGGTTTCATCCAATTGGGTAGACAGCAAGTTTTTGTTGCAAATCTAGGACAAAACTCAGATCTGTTGAAGCTGTTCTGGTCTGTTCTAAGGCAGGTTTTGTTGCATTCTTTCTTGTGGCGAATTAACCTTTCTGTCGCAGAATTGAGTGATATTCTGGGCAACTTCAGAGGGCATTTCCTGAGGCAGTTTGGCCTTCCCTGAGGCAGATTTGGAGCAATCTGTTTGCAGATTCGTTGGAGACAGTTTGATTTGTTGGATTTGCGGCCCAATTGGAAGATATTCTGAGGAATTTGGGGCCGCAGGGCTGCAGACCCGTCTGGCTGAAATCTGAGACAGCAGCGAAGGAATTTTCTGTGGTTACTCGACTGGTCAGCAAGATCTGTGGGCACCAGACGCTCAGTTAGGTAGAGGGGAACTGCAGTGAAGCCTCCCTGACGCACCGAGGTCTGAATTTAAGCCAGCAAGGAAGTTGTCTAGTGTCGCCGGGATAATCCACAGTCAGCATCTGTCACAACAAGGGCTATTTCAAATACAGATCTCATTCAAGGATCCACGGGTTGCATCAGCTCGGATCAGGAAGGGACAGTCCCAGGACAAGCAGATCCCTGTGCAGTAAGAGCAGAATAACACAGTAGATAATAAATTGTTATAGCATACCTGGACTTATTAGTTTAGTATAGTTACAGTGTGTACTGGTTTTGCTGACACCACAAACCAGCGTTCTCCTTGGTTGGATACAATACCTGTTACTTGGGCAGCCAGCCCTATCTGCTGTGAGATTGCTGAAGAACTTAATTACTGTTGGAATTCTTCCATGCTACTGTTACTGTGAATGTGCACTACTGCTAGACAATTATATTGCTGTAAAGATCTTTATATTCATGCATACTCATTGTGAGAGAGTGTACTTCTGTGTATCATCTGATTTATTAGTAACCCTAGCCAAACAGAAAAACCCTAGGGAAAAAAATCCCCTTGGGAACTTACATATTTCCACAGCCAGTCATTCGTAGATAATTTTCTGGAGTGAATTGTTTCAAGCTAATAGACACAGTTCACTCCAGAAAACTATCTACAACACCCTACTTGATTCGTGATTTGACCACCAAATCTCGAACCTCATTATTTAAATTTTATCATTACAGTGGCTTCATATTCAACATACAACATGATTCGTAAATAACACTTATTGAATGTAACCATTCTAACAACATACACCAAGAACATGTATAATTATCATCTTGCAAAGCAAGGTATTGCGACTATTATGTAGAGCTACCTTTCAATTGTAGCACTTGTTTAGACTCTAACGTAATGCATGTCTCAAGGTGAATAGTCAATTACTGTAGAAATGACCTACTATAATAGGTTCAAAATATTAAACTGATAGGGGTCATGCAATGCAAAACCTCAATGTTTTTCTCTTCAAAAGTACGGCATGACCAAGTTAGGATTTCCATATCAAAGATTTTCCATGCCTCTCTTCAAGTTTGTTTGTTTTCAAATGTTTTGCTTCTTTTGCAGTGCGTTCATGTAGGTTTTGCCACCCAGCCAGCACAAGGTCCGCCAACAGGAAGACCTGATCAAATTGAAGAGTACTGGTCTATATTGTAACCTGTACTTTTAAAGTTATATGACAAAATGAAAAACTGTAAATTCACCAATGCAATGAGCTAGGCTTTGTGTTCAAATATGTGCAGTAGCTCTTCTGGTTTCTTTATTTTCAAATGTTTTGCTTCATTTGCAGTGCAATTCTTGTCCTGTATTATTTTGACAGTGAGGCAGCGCAAGGTCTGTGAATGAGGAAGACCTGAAAAAATTGAAGGGCAATGGTTTCTATAACACAATCTGTACTTTAAAGTTATATGACAAAATGCAAAACTGTAAATTTAACAATGCAGCAAGCGGAGAACTTGGTTTTTCTGCTATGTGATACAATTTTGCAATGTCCAAACAAAACCTTTTGATACGAAGAATGCTACATATGAGAACACAAAGACATGCAATAAAAATAAAAAAATTGTTGATTTTCAAAGACTTGGGATGGCATGCAATAAAAATAAAAAATTGTTGATTTTCAAAGACTTGGGAAATCGGAGACGAGCTTAATTCCACAATTCTGCATTTTATTTTTTAAGGTTGAGCAATGTCCACTAATAAATATGTTCATTTGATGACATACCAAAAACATTGGCATACTATTACTGGCACTTTTTATATACAATTGTGGGACTCTCCTGCATTCTTTTGTCATTGGACCACTTCACAATAACCTTACGTGGCAAATTTGTCAGGTGTATGATATTATCTACCATCACATCCTGCATATTCAAATCAAATGTTTGAAATACAAATTTTTCACAACCATTCATCTTTATATTTTTCACAACCATTCATCTTTATTGAAATTGACTTTTAGAAAAATGAAAATTTTGACATATTTCCTAATCGAAGTTCACACAAGATTGGAGCAAAGGTGACTATAAGTTGAAATATTCCTTAAAAAAGAACTAATTGGGTATGTGAAGGTTCCCTCTCAAATGAAGATATATTTTCCAGTAATTCTTTATCTGATCTTCCAGATGATAAGAATGAAAACAAGGTCCCGAATATTAGGTTCCACAATGACCAAAATGGCTTCAGCCTTCTGCATTTTCTTACTACCAGTGGTTTCTGAAGGTTTTGAGGTGCCCTGGAAAGAAACCCTCTATGTTAATCCTCTGTCCTAGAGACTATTTTATTCTTCAACATTTCATGTGTAGTATATATTAATGGAATCATGATTAATTTGGGTATTTTGTATTTTTAATACTAAAATATCTAGATATAAAATCCCTCACCCAAAATTCCCTTCACAAACCCTAGTTGTTGACAATAAAGGCCCTAAATCACCTAAAGAATGCCCAAGGGAGGTGCACCTTGGGCTGGAGGACACCTTATATGGATTAAAATATTATTTTCACCTCTTTAAACTCTAGATGGATGAAGCCCTGATTTAGAATGAAGGTAGATGAAAGATTCATTTGCTAGAGGCATGGTTGGAAGTGTAGAAGTTTCCCTCCTATAGCTTAGATGAAGATATTTTGGGAGAGAGAAGATAAGCGGCATTTTAATGTGTTCTTCTTCATCTTTCTTTGTTTTTCTTGGGTTGATTTGATGGCCAAAATTACTAGTTCAAGTATGTTGATACAATTAGGCCCTCTTGATGTTTTGGTGAAATCACAATTGAAGAATGATGTATTATTGGTTGTTTGATATGTTACCAGATCCAACACATTGGGGTCCAGGATCCATGGATCTGATCCGGATCCGAATCTGCCTTGATTCGTCCAAGAAACTGCAACGTGGCGGATCTGAATCTGCTTTGATCCTTCCAAGAAACTGCGACATGGCGGATCTGAATCTGCCTTGATCCGTCCAAGAAATTGCAACATGGCGGATCTGAATCCACCTTGATCCGTCCAAGAAACTGCAACGTGGCGGATCCCAGTTTGTTGGAAATGGATCCCGCATTTTGGAAACGAATCCCATATATTGGGAATGGATACTGTGTAAGTACAATTGGATTTCAAGTTTATTGCAACACGGTTTTTAGTTTTAGGTTTTTTTTCCGAATAGCAACAGTGCAACAAAGGACGATTCTCTAGGCAACAACCCCACTTGGGTTTGGAATTCATTAACTTTAAATTTTTGTAGTGTTTAGATTCTAGAACTAAACCTACAATGTTTCAAAATTGTTGGTGCATGAATAGTAAAGTTCGAGATATGTGTCTCACCACCCTCTTACACTACAAAAATGTAGTGTGGGGCATGCTTGAAAGCTTTGACGCTTTCTCCATTTCAGCTATTCCATTTGGAACTGCCCACACCAAAGAAATGCAGGGTTTAAGATTTATAGTTCCAAGGAAGCTCACACAGTGGGGGACGTAACTCAGAGCTTGCCTAGAATTTATGCAGTCGTGGACAATTGCCAAGCGAACCACCAAGCGGCCATCATTGAGATGGAAGGTAAGATGTGTGATCAAGTCACTTCCATTTTAATTGACCTTATTTCTAAGTACAGCTATGTCAGCTCGAAGCTTGTGGAAAAGTGCAAATTGGTTAAGAGCACACAGAGCCATGGCTAGTTAAATTGGAAATCGGGACAAAGAGAAAAGTTAGTTATTGGGTGAAATCTTGTGGATTTGAACTTAGTGGCATGCCCACAATAGCACATTTAAATTTGTTGCCATTGGGCGAGTATAGCATATTATTGGGCATGGACTGGATGTACATGCATAGGACCAAAGTGGATTGTTTTGAAAAAGCAACTAAATTCTTGGATGATGCTCGAAAAAGGAAAATATTACAAGGCAAGCGAAAACCAATTTCAGTCAGACTAATCATAGCAATGCATGCTAAACACAGTAACTAGAAGGGTTGTAAATTATTTTTTGTGCAAATATCCAACAATAAAGAGGCTAGTGACAGCGTTGGGTAAGAAGAAAGTGAATTGTTGAAGAAGTATCCGGTGTTGCAGCAATATGAGGATGTGTTTCCAGCGGATATACCTGGTTTACCTCCTCATAGGGAAGTCAATTTCTCTATTGAATTGGTTCCTAGAGCAGCACTAGTGTCCACAGCACCATACAGGATGAGCATTACTGCGCTGGTAGAGCTAAAATTGCAACTAAAAGAAATGCTTAATAAAGGTTACATATGATAGAGTGGGTCGCATGGTGAGCTCCAATATTATTTGTGACGAAAAATGATGGGACGCTCTAACTCTGTTTTGGCTATTGGCACTTGAATAAAGTAACCATTAAGAACCAGTATCTGTTGCCACAGAATGATGATTTATTCGATCGGATGAGGGGAGCAGTAGTACTCTCCAAAATCAATTTGAGGTCTAGGTATCATTAAGTGTGCATCAAAGAGGAGGATATCCACAAGACTGTTTTCAGGACAAGATACGAGCATTATGAGTTTGTAGTGCTTACTAATTCCCCTGCCACTTTCATGTGTCTAATGAATGGTGTGTTGCGTCCATATTTGGACAAATTTGTCATTGTTTTTGCTGATGAATATTGGTGTATTCAAGAATTGAAGAAAAGCATGAACAATGTTTGGCAATAGTATTGCAATTGCTAAGAGAGAATAAGCTTTATGCAAATCTTAGTAAATGCAACTTCTTCCAATCACAAATTCATTACTTGTGGCATATTGTCTCAAGGGAGGGAGTAGCAGTTGACCCAGAGAAGATTAAGGCAATCATGGAATGGCCTACACCAAAGAATGTGAATGAGGTGAGATCATTCATGGGATTGGTAGGTTACTATAGGAGGTTCATCTGAAACTTCTCCAAGATAGGTCATCCTATCACATCATTGTGGAGAAAAGAAAAGAAATTTGAATGGACAGTTGAGTGTGCAAAAAGCTTCAAGCAATTGAAATAGTTGCTCATGAATGCACCAGTGTTGAGAATTGCAAATCCTGATAAGGATTTTGTAGTATGCACAATGGCCTGCAAGGAAGGCTCAATGGAGTGTTGATGCAAGAAGGTCAAGTGGTGTGCTATGAGTCCCGAAAGCTAAATGAATATGAACAAATTTTTTATTTTTATTTTCCACTGGAAAAATCTGTAACTTTCATTATGATTTGAAAATTACATATTGATATCGCTATGCGCATATACTTGAGGTCACTGTATAACAGTGTGCCTGTTAGCTTCAAAAAATAATAGGTTCAGTTCTGACTTTAGATGTTCCACGCAGGGTCATCTTCCATTTTGCAATGATTTACAAAAAAGCCTTTTGGCTCGCTTGCTGTTCTATATATATCTTAGTATTTACATAAATACTGTTTATCAATTTGAACAAAAAATTTCATATAGTTATTGCTCTGGTGCGTGCTGGTATCTCGGATCTATGTATGGGCGATGGTAGTATTTGTACTCCTGTTGTTCCTGTACCTCAGTAATCTCCCATACTCCTCTGTCCATCATCGTGGCCTCCTTGGATAATCTGTCAGCACTCTCGTTATGTTCCCTGTAGATGTGCGAACATGAGATGTTAAATGCTGCTTTGAATTTGAGAATCTCATTCAATATAATACTGAGTGTGTGAATGTGACAATTTGTAATGTTGTTGAACCAATTAATGATGGTTTTTGAATCCCCAAATATGTTTATGCAAGTAATATGATGGCTCATTGCGAAATGAAGTAAGTGTCTGAGGGTAATAAGCTCTGCAAAATTATTAGATCCTGCGCCCACTCCTGCTCTAATTCTGTAGTAATGCTGATTCGTTTTGTGAATGATGATGCTGCCTCCACAGCTCTGCTGGTTTGCTGCTCCGTCGAAGAATGCCCACGGGGTGGATTGATCTATACGGGGGGGCGAGTGGGGGCGGCGAACATGCGATGGTGGAGGTTTTGGCAATTCATTATATGCCGCAATGATACAGGCCCCCAACAGATTCCCGTGTGCAGGACGGTCTTGGAAGACGATCTGGTTTCTCGCCTTCCATATGTGCCAAGTTGCTATGGCAGGGAGGCTCATCAGTTTTGATCCCTTATGTCGTGCTGTCCATTCTGTCCATGCCTCAGTGATATTTTGTCCCGCCCAGGTCCCGTTGTATGGAATGGTATTTTTAATAGCAGCCCACAATTCTAGTGCCACCCTACATTGTAGGAACAGGTGCTCTGTAGTTTCGGTCGCTGATTTACATATCGCACACCAGGTAGGGCCATGATGTGCTCTGTGCTGAAGATTTTCTCCGGTGGGTACCTTGTTTCTAAGTACACACCAGAAGAAGAGCTTGGATCTCGGGGATGTAGTTAACTTCCATATGTTGCGCCACCAGTCCAACAATACTTCTGGTTTTTTGTGACTGATGAGGAGGGTGTATCCTGCTTTCGGGGTATAAAACCCTAATTCCCACTGACTCCAAATAAGTTCGTCCTGCCCCTCAGTGATTCTTATGTGCGATTCCATCAGAGCCTCCCTGTATGACCCCCATGATTGATGCCATTGTGGTGGGAGATTCAGTTGGTGAGCAGTTCTCCAAGCCTGATGGAAAATATCAGAGGCTTCTCGGTCGGCTATTTGAGCAATTACTTTAATGTTTCGAGCGAGTAAATAGTCGACTAAGTCTCGTGGCAGATGGTGTCTTCCTCCGCTGCCAGCCCATGGGTCAATGCCAATCCTAGCTTGTGTCCCGTCCCTGATCCTCCAGGCCAAGTTATCTCTGATCATGGGCATTGAATGTAGAATGGCCTTCCAAATAGATGATACCCCGGTACCGTTCCAATTAGGAAGCCTAATCTAGTCCATTGTGCCAAGGGGCCAGATGTATTTGTGATAAGAGAGACGAGTCCATAGATTTTGGCTAGTTAGCAGAGCCCAACTCATCTTTGCAGCCAATGCTTGTGCAAAAAGAGGGAGGTCTTTGAGTCCCCATCCTCCCCACTTCTTTGGGAGTGCGATCTTCTGCCAGCCTATCCATGCAAATATCCGCTTGTCTTGACTGCCTGCCCATAGATATCGATTACAGATTTGCTGAAGTCGAGCCAGTGTATGTCTGGGGATCCATGCAAGAGCCATCCAGAATACCGGGGTGGCCTCCAGCACTGATTTGATGAGTATCAGCGTGCCAGCCCTGGATATGTATCTATAGCTCCAGCATGAGAGTCGTTTTTCCATTTTGGATACCACCCAAGTCCAGTCAGCGATCCTTTGGCATGTGGGTTTTAACCAGAAGCCTAGATATTTGAGACTCCTGTCTATCGGGTGAATGCTGAAAGGGAAGGCCTGTAGGGCATGTTGTGCTTCATTGACCGATGTGCGGGTCATTGTTATTGTAGATTTCTCTCTGTTTACCTGCATTCCTGTGGCTTGTGAGAAGAGCTCAAGAATGTGAGAGAAAGTCATAGTGTCTCTCATGCTTCCATCCAATAGAATGAGAACATCATCCACAAACAGTAGGTGAGTGAGGTAGCATTCTTCGGTGATCTTGAGGCCCTTGAGGGTCCCTTCCCTTGTGGCTGATATGATTAGGTGGCTCAGCCCTTCCATGACCAGAAGAAACAATAGAGGTGAAAGAGGGCAGCCCTGCCGCAGTCCCCTTTCAGAGTGAAAGAAATGAGAGGCTGACCCATTGATCAGGATGCTGAAGGTAGGGGATGTGATACAGGCCATTATCCAGTTGATGAATGGGATTGGGAATCCCAAATGGATAAGGAGCATCTTAATGTACAGCCAGCTGACCCTGTCGAAGGCTTTTGAGAGATCAATTTTCAGGAGAGTGCTCTTGAGATGTTTGGTCTAGATGGAGTGCATGGCTTCCTGGGGAGACCCAATGGCTTCATGAATCTGCCTGTCCTCGAGGAATGCGAATTGTTGGGGGGCGATGTGAGTGGATAGAATGGGCTTGAGCCTATTGGCAATGATTTTTGATATGATCTTGTAGAGTACATTACAGAGAGAGATGGGGCGGAAGTCATCAAAGGATGATGGAGTGTCTGACTTGGGGATAAGGGCAATGAAAGTAGAGTTTATAGCGTGATATAAGGAACCCGAAGTCCTGCATTCCTCAATCACACTGATTAGATCCTGACCCATCTGTTCAAAGAATGCAAGATAAAATTCAATAGTCCATCCGTCAGGTCCAGGGCTCTTGTCTTTTTTGAACCATTTGAGAGTGCTTTCCAATTCTTCCATGGTAACCGGGTTCATGATATCAGCCGAGTCTTCCTCATTTACAAATCTAGGAAAATGTGAGGCCACCTCTATGATATCAGCCAAATTTTCCCCTGGAGGGTTTCTGAAAAGGCCTCGAAAGTGTGAAGTACCCAGCCGGGAGAGTTTATTGAAAGTATCAGCCAAGTCCCCATCTGGTTGGGGCAGGCTCCATATAGTGTTGGCCACTTTCCTTCCTTTTGCAAAGTTGTGGAAGAATCTTGAGTTTTCATCCCCAGCTTTTAACCAAATAGCTCTGCTTCGAAGCCTGAGGGTTTCCTCTTTTTGTCTAAGTAATGTGGCCCTCTGATTTTCAAGATCAATCAGGCGGGTCTTGTCCACTGCCGAGCTGAATCCAAGGTTCCTTTCGTCAAGCAGGGAGCTCAGTTCTTCCTCAACTAATGAGAGCTGGGCTGTATCCCTTTTGTTCTTCTCCTTGGCCTAGTTTATGACAATATGTTTAAGCTCTGTGAGGTTCTTACAGAACCCTCTGGCCAATGATGCCTCCCTATTGATAGGGTGAGTCTTCCAAAACTCAGTTACCAACTTGATGAAATCTTGGTCTTGGAGCCATATATGATTGAATTTGAAAGGTGCCTTTGGTTTGGGCTGAGGTCCAAGGAGCTCCAGGTATATGGGGGAGTGGTCCGATAATCCCCCGGATCCAACCCATTGTTTAAAGTGGTGAAGTTCCTGGATCAAAGGTCCCTTCAGAAGGAATCTGTCAAGTCTGTGAGCCAATGCAGCATCACCCACTCTCCTGTTCCTCCATGTAGGCATGAGCTTTTGCATGGGGACGTCCACAAAGTCAGCCTGTTCTAGAGCATTCCTCATAAAGTTAGTTATGGCGTCCACTTGTGCCATTGAGCCCCAAGATTCACGGTAACCCATCGAAAAATTCATATCTCCTCCCAGGATGGTATGGCTCGCAGTCAGAAGGGATAGGTTTAACAGACGATTCCAGAAGGGCTCTCTGCGCTGACATGGCCCGTATACATTCACGATACGGAATGCTACTCCCAGATCTGCAGTAAATATATCCGCCCCTAAGAAACCTTGGCCACCCCAGGATGAATCAATTCTGATAGTCCTGGGGTTGTATCCAAGAGCCAGACCCCCAGATCGTCCCGAGGCGTCCGAGGCCAAGAATCTCCAATGAGGGGCCAATGTGTTTAAGCATTGAGCGATGTTAGCAGCAGGACCCAGGGTTTCTTGTAGGAGAATGATGTCGGGTAACTCAGACTCAAAAAGTCTCCGAATGGCTAGTTTTTTGGGTTCACTGGCCAAACCCCTGCAGTTAAATGATAGGCACTTCATGGAGGGCTGCTCCGCGGGGTGGGCGCTGCTCTAAGGACCCCTTCAATGGTAGACTGCCTGCCGGATGCGACTTCCGCACCGGCTCTCCAGATGGCCTTTGTGAGATCAGATTTTCTACCCCTAGAGGCCTGTTGCCCCATACCCAGGGGGATAATGCCCAAGCCCCCGCAGGTTCCCGTAATCAGTGGACGAGGTCGAAGGGAGTATGGGTGCGATGACCGTGAGGAGGAAGATAAAGATGGAGAGGAGGGGATTTTGGGGACGGATGGGGGAGCAGTGGAGTCACATAGAGGTGGAGATGACGGGGGGCAATGAGCCATAGTGCATGATGCAGATGCAGATGGATATGCAGAAGAGCATTCAAAAGATAAAGATGTAGGGATGTGACCAGTACCCGATGTCTGTGCTGCCGCCGCGGCTGCCCTTGCTCTTGTCAAGGGAGGTGATGATGGTCTCTGCCCCTTCCGCCCTGTCTTCGCCGGCGAGTCCTGTGCGGGTGCCGCTCCCTGAGCTGTGCGGATAATGATCGAAGTTGTCTCCCGGGTGGCCGAGGGCGAAATTTTGGGGGATTCTTCAGGGCCTTTGATTAGTGGGAAATCCTTTGCTAAGTGCCCCACTTGATGACAGTGGTAGCATCGGAATGGAACGCCCTCGTAGTCGAGTAATTGAATCTTGTTGTATTTCCCCCATTTTAGTGTAATCTTCTTCTCTAACCCTTCCCGTGTGTCCAGGTGAACCAAGACACGAGCTAGGGTTCTCTGCTTGGATTCAATGTACGACCGATCATGATCCAGATACATGCCCAGTGCATTCCCAATTTTTTGAAGTGCCTCTTCGCTCCAGTATTGTAAAGGAAGTCCAGGTAATCGAACCCACAGTGGACCAGCCCCGATCTGTTCGCGTTCAGGGTCAAAGAGGGGACTCCATCGCTTGAGCAATACTGGTGCAGTTTCGATGTGCCAATATTTTGCAAGGACTAAATCAATGTAGTCCGCTTTAGTGAAATGTAGGGAGAACCATCCACGCGGAAGGATATGTACCTCCGGGAGATCCTTGAGCAGGCTGCCCCAAATCTCCTCCACCCATTTGGTCAATCTGTTCACTGTGTAAGTGCGACCCCTCACATGTCCCACCAAAACCGATCGGGCCATGAGCGTCGCTCCCCCAAAATCTGTTGGATCACCAAACGGGACCGTAATCTCTTTGTCTGTCGCCTTGATGCACCTTGTTTTCCTTTTCTTTGAGCGGGGAGCAGAGGGATGGTCTACAAAGGGGCTTGAGGCACCTTCTGGGGGAGAGGGTTTAACGGGCTTAACGCTTACAGCAGGGGTACTGAAACATCCGGAGGGCTGAATCCCCGAGGTAGGAGAGGTATGCGGAGCTGTGTCCTGAGAGACCACTGTCGGGGGCGGATGACCCTAGGGGAGGAAAGCTTGATCGAATGACAGAACCTGAGGGGAAAGTGAGGCCAGTAACTGTTCCGTGCCGGGAGATAATGGAGGGGCATCAAAACCGGGAGGGAAACCTGAGAAATCTTCAAGGGGAGGGCGGTTAGGGTTAGAGCTAGGGTTTGTGATCGCGGATGAATGGACCGGGGAACTGTGAGCCGGAATGGAATGTGTGGCTGAAACTGAGGCAGCGAAGTAGGGAATGTCGAAGATGATGCGGTCCTCTAATGGATCCGTGGAGTAATCCACAAGCTCCTCCATGTGGCCTTCCATTCTGTCAACAGTTGTGCGGTGAACGGTAAGGAAACGGCGACAGGATTCCGTGAGGTCGGTAGAAAGATGGATGGTGACCGACAAACCGTGCCTATTACTGCAGTAAACCTTCAGATAGGAGCCTACCCTAAACCCGCGCGCTCCTGCGGCTCCTGTAGCCCTCGAAACGTCTTCATCTCCTCCGTAACCTCCAACCATACATCCCTTCGATGTTCAAAATATGGCCCGAACATGAACAAAATTACGTACCATGATCTGGAATTAGTTGTTGTCATCCATGCATTGAAGATGTGGGACACTACTTTCTTGGTAGAAAATTCACCCTAATGATTGATCATGGAGGGCTGAAGTATTTATTTGAATAGCCAAGTGAAATGCAAGGTAGGCAAGATGGCTAGCCACGCTCAATGAGTTTGATTTCGAAATCAGATATATAAAAGGCAAAGAGAACAAGGTGGTCGATGCACTTAGAAGAAGGATTCAATTGAATCATTTGGCAGCCATAAGCTTCTATGAAGTGGACCTGGGGTAAAGGGCCAAAAACGTAGGACAACATAATGAAAAGTACCAACAAATAAAGGAGAAGGTTGTAGCGAGATGGTGAGGATGAAGAGTAACATCTCACAAGTGATGGCCTAATCAAATTCAAGAATAGAATCTACACCAAATAGTGAGGAATTGAAGGGGCTCATCATGAAAGAATTCCACAACAAGCCATATTCAGGCCATCTCGGTTACCAAAAGACTCTCACAGCCATAAAAAGTTTATTTTTGGCCAAATTTGAAGAAAGAAGTGGTTGATTTTATTGCTAAATGCATAGAATGTCAACAAATGAAAGCTGAGTGCAAACATCCAGCGGGTTTATTGCAACCCATTCCCATTCTGGAATGGAAGTGGAAGGTGATCTCCATGGATTTCATTATAGGCTTAATGAGGACCTCTAAACAACATGATGCAATTATGGTGGTGATTGACAAGTTGAGCAAGGTAGCTCACTTTGTGGTGGTCAAATCTACCAACTTAGCTAGTGAGGTGGCTCAAATTTTCATAAGGGAGATTGTGAGGTTGCATGGAGTTCTGTTAATTTTAGATAGCAATGGTATGCTATATGCTTAGCACAATTAACTTCAATGTTCCTTGACCAGCCCAATGACAATTTCCAATTATTTCCAGTAGCAATCACATTGACAATAAATGCAGATAGAACATAAAAACATATGTAGAAAACAAGCCAAGACAAGAGGACACCAGATATGGCGAATGCCGGGGAAAACCCTTTGGTCAAATCTTCTTATTATTATTCAATAGTTCAGCAGAGAGAGAGAGAGTACAAAAATCAAATTCACTTGCCCAATACATAGTCAAATCATCCCTGTCAAATTATGCAGTCAACTGTAGTCAATTTCAACCCTAACCAGAGAGCCAATGCTAATCAAACAACAACAAAACTTCACCAATGCAACTTGGTCTTCCTTGGTCAAACTCGGCCTGAACTTGAGGTCAAATACAGCCCAAAATAGCGCGATCAAACTCGTCAAAGGAGAGAGAAAATTTGTTGTGATTTTTTGCGGTCAAAATAGAATTCAACATTGGTCAACATGCCTAGAAAACATTGATTTTTGTGCCCAGAAATGTGGCCTAAGGAGTACGAAACTTTGCCCCAGAATACGTAGTCAAACTTGGTCAATAAGGCCTTGGTTAACGTTGTCCTAAAACTCTAAAATTTCGGCCTGCAATCTATCCCAGAAAATTCGTCCTTCATCCACACATGTGAGAAAGAGAGAAATGATCCCCAAGTTGTACGAATGAATCAAATTAGGAGAGAGAAGAAATGATGAGTGAGTGACGTCCAAATGAGGAGAGGGGTCACTCCTATTTATACAATTCGTTGAGGGTGAAAGGACACATATATTGGGCTTCATGAGCCTACATTAATCTGAGGCCGACCTTAACAATTTGTGCATGAGAGAGAATAAACTCAAAATTCCACTTCTACGTGTCCGAATGAGATGATCTTTATATCAAATTTGGACCTCTCGAAAAGAGGAATCCAATGCAATAATCATTTCCATCATATGAGTTGTCCCCAGGTGGAATTTGGCCCTAGTTCCCAATTTTAACACTCCCTTTCAACTAGGGACAATTCCACCTATCAATCCGTCTGTCATCACTACTCTACTCTGCTTTGTTGAACCATGAAATAATAATGAAGAACTGATCGAGAGTGAGTCACAAGACTTTACCACTTTCCACTAACACAAGTCAGTCCTTGATCCCAGATCAAGTTGTTGAACGCCATGCATCCTAGTCATAGGGAGTACGGCAGTACACGATGCGTCGATCAGTAGCGCTATGGTCCCTAACCACTTTTTCCAACTCATTGGCCAAATGAGAGGTACTTCCCATGAGTCCCGGACTCCATGGGTAGGATGTATGTTGGGGCATCAGCAGGAGAAGGTGAACCACTCATCTTGCTCATATGCCAGAGGAGAAGGTGAACCACTCATCCTATGCATATGTCAATCGTAAGAGAAGGTGAAACACTCACCCTACACACATGTCAACCATGATGGGGTATCACAGGGGAAGGTGAACCACTCACCCTATGGTCGCTCATAGCTCAAGAAGTACCCCAAGCCCTCAGGAGCTCCTAGAGCTTAATGTCCAACTCATGCGTAACCCTAATAGGAGGGTCTTTCCACGACTCCCAGTCTCTCTCGGAAGGTTAAGAATTTGACCTTCCCCAAAGGCTTGGTGAGAATGCCTGTGACCTGCTCATTTGTCTAGATGTGTTGGAGCCTTATTACTCCCCGTTGTACCATATCCTGAATAAAGTGGTACCTGATATCAATGTGCTTGGAGCAGTCATGGAACACGAGATTCTCTGAAAGGTGAATCCCACTCTGGTTGTCACAAAAGATCACAGTGGTATCCAGCACATGCTCAAATAACTCACTGAAGAACTTCCTCAACCAAACAGCTTCACAACAGGCCATACTCAAAACAATGTATTCGGCCTCGGCGATGCTTAAAGCAATTGATTTCTGCTCCCTGCTCATCTATGATATTGAAGACGATCCACCACACTGCCAACCCAGTCAGCATCAGTATATCCATGTAGCCTCAAATTACCGGCAGTGTATCTCAGTCCATAATGGATTGTGCCCCGGAGATATCTCAAGAGATTCTTAGCAACAATCCAATGAATCTGATGAGGCTTGACCATAAACTGACTCAACGTGTTCACGGCGAAGCATATGTCAGGACGGGAGTTTACCAAGAACATCAAGGCCCCCACAAGTTGATGATACTCGGAAGGGTTCATTAATCCAGACCTAGCAGCACTTCCACATAGCTTCTTGAAGTTGAGTTCCATCGAAGTAGACATGGACTTGCAATCTACCATCCCACATCTCTCAAGTATCTTCACAATGTATTTTCCTTGAGAAATGAAAATCTCACCTGGCTTTTGCCAGACCTCCAACCATAGGAAATAATGCATCAGACTTAGGTCCTTCATCTCAAATTCGAAAGCCAACTCCCTCTTGCATTGATGAATGAGAGGGTCATCACCTGTCAGAAAGAGATCATCCACATAGAAGACCAGAATGAGAGGCGTGTCCTTTTCAACCTTGAAGTATAGGTTCGGGTCAGCTTCACTCCTTGTAAATCCCAGCTTCATAAGATAGTTATTTATCCTCTCATTCCAAGCCCTGGGAGCTTGCTTCAACCCATAGAAGGATTTCTTCAACTTGCATACATGTGTCTTACGATCTTGAACTTCGAACCCCTCGGGTTCTACATAGACTTCCTCCTTAAGCGAGCCATGCAAGAAAGCAATTTTGACATCCATTTGGTGTAGGCTCCATCTTTGCAAGGAAACAAGGGCTATGATCGAACGAATAGTGGTATATCAGGCAACCGGTGCAAATATCTCATCGTAGTACACTCCTTCCTTTTGAGAAATGAACCTGGCCTTGAACTTTTCAGCACTCCCATCAACTCCATGTTTGATTTTGTAAAGCCATTTTTAAGTGACCACAAACTTGCCCTTGGGTCTAGGAACCACATCCCAGACATCATTCTTCATGATTGACTCATATTCCTCGTTCATCACATCCTTCCACACTTGGTGCTTCACGGTTTCTTCGAATGTACATGGCTCAGATTATACAATGGCACTCATTGCAGCTAAGTAACCTTGGTACCTGTTCGGCTTCTTGCTTTCACGAAATGTTCCCCTTGGTGCAACATGTCTTTCAGTATCTTCAAGAGTATCTTTGAGCCACAAAAGTCTTTTTCTTGAAGTAGAGGGCTCACTAGGAGGTGGATCAATGGGATCCATTGGACCTTCAACATCGAGCATTGGATCATCTGTCAGAGATTCATCTTTCTTTCTTGCATCATCATCATTGTCCTTCCTAGTAATAGGAAGATCTCAGACTTTCCTAAGGGCAGAATCTTCATCGGAAGTGACATCATGACTTATTTCCACTTATCTTTGACAAGGCACATAAATTCTATATGCCTTCGAAGTTTCACTATAGCCTACAAACGTTCCTTTCTTCTGAGATGCATCTTGCTTGTTTCTTTTCTCTTTTGGCACATGAAAATATAAGGGACAATGAAAAATTCTAAAATGAGAAACATCAAGTTTCTTACCAGTGAAGACTTATTTGGGTGTCTTGAATTCCAATGCTTGATGCAGGCATCTATTTTGAACATACACAGCGGTGTTGGCAGCTTCTCCCCATAAGAACTTCAGTATACCTTGGTCATAAATCATGGCACGGGTGGCTTCTATGTTAGTTTGATTCTTCTTTTCGGCAACACCATTTTGTTTAGGGGTATATGTAGTAGTGGTATCCCTCTTAATGCCAGCTTCTCTATAATAGTCATTGAATTCATTTAACTCATATTCGGTCCCATTATCGGTCTTCAATATTTTGATCTTCATCCTTATTTGATTCTCGACCAAGACTTTGAAAGAGCGGAACCATTTGAACACTTTTTCCTTCTTCTTTAAGAAATAGAACCATGTTTTGCGAGAGAAGTCATCCACAAAAATTGCATAGTACAAATATCCTCACAAAGATGTTATAGGCAAAATATCTAATTGATCAGAATGGCCCAATTGAAGAACATCAGTAGTTTGACTTTCACTTAAGGGAAATGGTCCCCTTGTATGTTTTCCAGCTGCACAACCCTAACAAACTCCTTCACAATCTAAGTTGAATTCGGGCATACCTGTGACCATCTTCCTTACATCAGGTAAGGCTTTGTAATGAAGGTGAGCAAATCTTCGGTGCCATAATTCGGATTGAAGAGAAGTATTGCAAGTCATAGCTCCCAAAGGATTTCCTCCAGCCTGATACAGACCTTCGACCCTAAATCCAAGTGTGAATGCATCTTTCGGGTTCCTTTTTCAAACACGAACCTTTCCATCAATGAATGTCACCTTGAAACCTTTATCTTCCATCGCAAAAATAGAGACCATGTTCTTTTTCAGATCAGGTACATACAACACTTCTTGGAGGATTTGACCTTGATCTAAGTGAAGAGTGACAGTCCCAATTCTTTTCACGGGATAAGTGGCATTATCCCCAAGTATAATCTCCATATTTGTCTTCTTTACAATCAAGTTTGAGAGGGCCTCCTTGTACCCAATGAAGTGCCTTGAGGCACCACTATCAATCAACCAATGATTCAATATATCTGAAGGAGAGGCAGTGGTGAGGGAAAAAATAAGATAAAATTATTTTTGCTTTTATACAACATTAACTTCTTCATATGAGGAGTTTCTCGACTTCTTAGGAGGACGAACATTTCGATATCAAGCAGCGGGAGCATTCCTATTTCCTTTGTTGTTGAACCTATTGTTCCTTTGATTGCCATTGCCTTTGTAGTTGTTGTCATTGTTGTCATCATC
Source organism: Pinus taeda (assembly GCA_000404065.3). Lineage (NCBI taxonomy): Eukaryota > Viridiplantae > Streptophyta > Pinopsida > Pinales > Pinaceae > Pinus > Pinus taeda. The sequence continues at coordinate 94,763 of APFE031718441.1, read as the reverse complement.
TCTTGGAGTATCCTTCTTGTGAGGACACTCTCTAGCAAAGTGGCCAAACCTGTTGCAATTGAAGGATCTTCCTTTTCTTCCTTCTTTGAATCCCGACTTGAACCCTTGACCTTGTCTTCATGGACCAGCGTTGTTCTTCCTTTTAGCATGAGCAGAGAAGGCAGTAGGATTGTTTCCATTTGAGGGCTTGTCCCTTCCCATCGTCTTTGTTTCTTCTTGAGTGCATCTAGCCAATAATTCATCAAATCCCAGAATCCTGTCATTATTGAGGATGCTAGTATTAAACACGTCCCATTCTCTTGTAAGGCCTCCAAGTGCAATAAGAGTGGCTCCCTGTCACCAATAACTTCTCCAATACATAGGAGATCATTCTTGATTTTGGTAATCCTCATGAAGTAGGATTGAATGGATTCTCCTCTATCCATCTTGATGTCTTTCAATTTGTTCTTCAGAAAGAGGACTTGATTTGCATTATTTACTTTGAACATCCCAACTATTTTGTCATACATCTCCTTAGATGTTTCCAAATCAAAAATATAGGCAACCAAAGGCTTGTGAATAGAATCAACAATAATTTTCTTAGCTTTAACTTCACCTTTCTTGTACTTTGTTTTTGCAGCAGTGGATGCACTTGATGGAGGCTCCACCACTCTTCCTTTGACATAGTCCATAGCATAATTTTCTTCCAAAGTCAAATCTAGAGACATCTTCCATCCATGATAGTCGGATTTGTCCTTAAAATTGTCCTCAGATTTGAAGTAAGATGTAGTCGTCATTGAGACTAGTTCCAAGTACTAGCTTCCCTTAGTGATTGCTTTTCCTTACTCTTGCTTGGGATTTGTCTTCATTTGAGCGATGTTACCATGTTAATTTTAGATAACAATGGTATGTTCTATGCTTAGCATAATTTACTTCAATGTTCCTTTAGCAGCCCAATGACAATTTCCAATTATTTCTAGTAGCACTCACATTCACAATAAATGCAGATAGAACATAAAAACATATGTAAAAAACGAACCAAGACAAGAGAACACCAGATATGGCGGATGCTAGGGAAAAACCCCAATGTGGGGAAAACCCTTTGATCAAATCTTCTTATTATTATTCAATAGTTCAACACACAGAGAGTACAAAAATCAAAATCACATGCCCAATACACAGTCAAATCAGCCCTGTCAAATTCTACAGTCAATTTCAGCCCTAACCAAAAAGTCAACATTGGTCAAAACACCAACAAAACTTCACCAATGCAGCGCGGTCTTCCTTGGTCAAATGCAGCCTGAACAGGAAGTCAAATGCAGCCAAAAATAGCTCAGTCAATCTCGTTCAAATGAGAAAGAAAATCTATTGTGATTTTCTGCGGTCAAAACAGAAGTCAACACTTGTCAACATGCCCAGAAAACCTCGTTTTTTGTGCCCAAAAATGCGCCTTAATGAGATCAAAATTCTGCCCCAGAAAACACAGTCAAAGTTGGTCAATAAATGCTTGGTCAATGTTGTCCTGAAACTTTGAAACTTCGGCCTGTAATATGTCCCAGAAATTCATCCTTCATCCACACGTGTGTGAGAAAGAGAGAGAGAGAGAGAGATAATCCTGAAGCTATACGAACCAATCAAATTAGGAGAGAGAAGAAATTATGAGTGAGTGATGTCCAAATGAGGAGAGAGATCACTCCTGTCTATACAATTCGTTGAGGGTGAAAGGACACATCTATTGGGCTTCATGAGCCTACATTAAGCTAAGGCCGACCTTAATAGTTTGTGCATGAGAGAGAATAAATTCAAAATTCCACTTTTGCTTGTCCAAATGAGTTGATCTTTATATCAAATTTGGACCTCTCAGAAAAAGGAATCCAATGCAATAATCATCTCCATCATATCAGTTGTCCCAAGGTGGAATTTTTCCCTAATTTCCAATTTTAACAAGTTCCCAAGAAGGTCATCTCAGATAGGGATGCTAAGTTCACTTCCAAGTTTTGGAAGGAGCTATTTGCAAGTTTGGGGACTGAATTGGCCTTTAGTATTGTTTATCATTTGTAGATGGATGAACAAACAGAAAGGGTGAACCGAATCCTTAAAGACATTTTGAGGATGTATGTAATGCACTAGCAAAAGAAGTGGGAGGAGTATCTTCCACTTGTCAAATTTGCATATAATAATGGCTACCAAGAGTCCTTGAAGATGAGTCCATTTGAGAAATTGTATGGGAGGAGTTGCAATACTCCTATCAGCTGGAGTGATCCAATAATTAGGATCCTTATTGGGCCGAATAAACTCAAATAAATAGAGTAGCAGATTAAAATCATCAAACATAATTTGAAGGTGGCACAAGACAAGTAGAAAAGCTATGCAGATCAGCATAGGGTACATAAAGAGTTCCAAGTTGGGGAACATGTATATTTGCAGATTAAGCCCAAGAACAGTGCATTAAAGATTGGGTCATGTGCCAAGCTAGCACCTCGTTTTTGTGGACCTTTTGAGATCCTTGAAAGGATTGGACCATTGGTCTACAAGCTGGCCTTACCTCCATCAATAAAAGTCCATGATGTTTTTCATGTTTCTTTGCTTAAAAGATATGTACAAGATTCTAATCATGTGATTGATTGGCCCATGCTATGGGTGGAACCAGAGGGAGAATTCCAGCCATAGCCATTATACATCCTAGATCGAAGGAGCACCAAGCTTCAGAATCAAGTAATAGAGCAAGTCAAAGTGCAGTGGAGGCACTTTGGGCCCGAGGAAGCCACTTAGGAAATGGTTGACACAATGAGAAAAGGATCTCTGTTTTTGTTTGTTGGTTAAAGCAAGTGTATATGAACTGTGTTGAAATTCTAATGTTCTATTTTGTAACAATTACTTATTCCAAAACTTCTTTTTGCTGCAATATTAGTTAAGCAATTGTTGATAGAATATAAACCAAATGCACAATTGAAGGCAATCAAGAACAAGATAAGACAAAGAGAATTTAGATCCAATGATCATAGCAAAACCCACAAGGAGAAAACCCAACCAGATTCCTCTTCTATTATATATCAATTGTTCAACAGAGATACAAAGTACAATGAGAGATCAAGAGAATGAGTAAGTTCACCCATATCTGAACAAGTTGTGGCATGAAGATCACTGGTAGCAACAGCGGATGCAAACATTGAATCAACCTTCAAGTTATGCTCTTACTCTCCAATTCTCTCTCACACAATCTTCTTCAAGTCTCTCCAACTCTCTCTCTCTCAAGTTTGAATCCTTCTTTCACAATGCACAAGTAGTGAGAATGAGATGATATGAGATACATATATATAGGAGCAACAAATTTTGGGCATAAAGAAGGAGTAATATGCATGCCTTGAGGAGGAGTTACATATGCCATTTAGGGAGGTATACATGTCTTTGTAACTCATGCCATTAAGGAGGTACGCATGCCTTAGTAACTCTTGTCATTAATGAGGCACGCATGCCTTAGCAGCTTATGCCATAAAGCACAAAATGTAACATATGCATTAAAAAGTGTGTAAGAGGAATCTTTTATGACATGCTATAATGGGTTTGTAAGAGGAATATGCCATTCTTTTAAAGAGTGCGTAAGAGAGTGTAATGTATCCATTAAATGAGAGAGAGTGACATATGCATTAATTAAGGGGAGTTACATATGACATGATTGAGTGTTGTGATTGAGAACCATGATTGAGAGATATGAATTTCCTTTTAATAATAATATAATAGTATCATAAACGATAATAGTAGTTATAATAATAATAATGATGCTGATTAAGTCGAGATTAAACTATTAGGATTGATTAATGATAAGTTAAGCTATTTTCCATCAACTATACTTGATTACCAATTGAAGTAAAGTGATTTACTATTTTTGGAAAGTCATGATTGAAATGATAGACATGACTTTCTATTTTTAGAAAGTCGCTCTAGAATTCTTAGAAATGAGATTTTAATCAAGGAAATTCATCCCTTAGCTGTCAATTTTCAACAAACTATAAATTTTATATACAGCTATGTATATAAAGCTCCATAAGCAATATTTGTTTGATTAAGCATGTCTTTTGTGTTGCATATTGGTAAAGAACACTGAGGACGGTGTTCCCTCAAGGGGGAGGGGTTTGTGGCAACCCCAATTCTGTAACCTCATTTTGCAATGTAAATAATTTCATAAAAGAATTACGGGTCGAGTTATGGGATGTAGATTCCAAGCACTGGGTGTTAGAAACAAAATCCAGAAAATATTTTCTTACTTTGATAATAGCTTGTGACCTATTTGAATTATATTATCTTCTTATATCTTCTTTTCATCAAGCAACTATCAAACCATAAAGAGCATGAAGATCACAAGAACAATAGAACACAATATGTAGGCTTTCAACCAAGGAAAAACCTCTCTCCTAGGGGAAAACCCAGCAAAAATTCTCTTGTTCTTATAGAACCAAGTCAAAATGAGACATCCAAGAACTCTAGATCAAGACAAAGATTCCCTCCTAACACCAAGTCAACCCTCCAAAGAATTCTCTCTAAACAAGACAAGGCTTCCAAAAGTCAAAAAAGATCAATGCTTCAAAGTTTTGTCTCAATCAAGGTTTTCACCTCCACTTCAGGTCTGCAATTTCAGCGTACAACTTTGGAACTGCAATTTGCCCAAAAACCCTAGAAAACTTGCACATGGGAGTTGCATCAAGATAAATTTCAGATCTTGGACTTTGCTAGGGCTTCTCTCTCCTTCATTAGGGCTACTCCTCTTTCTTCTGCCTTCATACTTCATTTCTATTGCAGATTGAAGATGTGAGTGATATCTGTCCTAAAAGGTCGAAGTCTTCTCCAATATATACCTTTTCCAATAGGTCGAATAGCCACATCAAAGCCAACTTGTCACAGGTAGGGCCGACTTGGTCTTAGAGGCAAATATAACTTTCTTGACTCAAAATATTTTTTCTTTCTTCATATAAATAGGCCAAGAAGGGTCTAATACATATGGCAAAAATTCTTGACTCATAACAAACCCTAGAAGCATGAAATGCATGTTTTGACCTACAAGAAAAATAAAAGAGCATGAAACCCATGATTGATAATAATTTTCTTTTTCTTCTTTTTCACTTTTTACAGTAAATATACAATGATATAAATACATAGACAATTATGAAGAATGAGCATGGTTACATTTTTCAACACAAGGGAGGTTGCTTTCCTAGATGGTGTGACCTTCCTTAAGGCAACAAAATCTGAGTTGTTGTGACAGCCATTAAAGGTTGGTTGTTGTATGTCTTAAGGGATTGGTTTATGAATTTAATGGAACTGTAGGGAGTATGAAAAACCATGCCCTATTGAAAGAAGAGGGAAGCAAGAAGAGTGTTGAGAATTCAACAGGGAAATGAATATGTTAATTCTCTTAACTTGATAATTGCTTGTGTTACCTTTTACTTATTAGCCTTTTTCGTTATTATTCCAATGTGCAATACATCAAACAACTACCAAAACAGTAAGAACAGTGACACAGTATATAGGCGGCAAGCCAAGGCCACAACCCCTCCTCTTGAGGGGAAAACCTGTAAATCTCTTATTTATCTTTCAGATCTTTCAATTGGCGAATACCATGACCTAGACTCAGACAAATACCCTCCAAGATCAAGTCTTCCACGCCCTCCTGTTGCAATATCTTCGACCTCACAGTAGATCCGAAATTTTGCTCCCCAGCAACTATTGTTGCTTCTCTAGGAGACTTCGATCTCCCTCTAATAGCCTTCCTCTTGACTTCACTTGCCTTGACTTGAGTCCTAGGGCTAGTAGGATGCCCTAAGAGACCTTCACTTGCCTTCCCTTCTCTTCTGCTTCCAAAATCGAACCCCAGAAGATCCAACACAGAAACCCTAACTTCGATCTTCCTAGAAGAATAGATAAGGCCCAAAAACACTTCGACTACCTCTTCTTTGCACTTCCTTCTTCGACTTCTACTTCTTTGCATAAGAGATGAGAGAGTGAGTGATCCAAATGGAGGACGAGTTCTTATATATAGGCTTCCTCAAGGGTGGACGTGGCTCTTCATGTAGGCCGACTTGATCTTGGAGGTATTTTGACACTTTCAAGACAAAATAATTTTTTCTTTACAATTTAAAATGTGCCCATAGGGTCTTCCATATATGATAATGACTCTTCTACCTAGGACAAATCCTAGATGCATTCAATGGGTGCTTGACCTATAGAATAAAAGAACTTGAGCATGAAACCCATGCTCCAATAATAATAATAGTAATTTCTTTTCTATTTTATATTTACAAGAATACATTTCATACTGTTAAAATTGGCAACTAGGGCCAAACTCCACATGGGTCATCTTATTTATGACAGCCGATATTTTTCTTGGATTCCTCTTTCCAAGAGGTGTAGGATGATCTAAAGATCATCTAATTCTGGCATGTACAAATGAAGTTATGAATTTGTTTTGATAATGATCAAATTGTCAAGGTCGTCCAACAAACTTATATAGGCTCAGAAACCCAACAATCACATCTATCCATCCTCAACGTTGCACAAAAATAGAAGGTGACTTAGCCTAATTTGGACACACTCATCTTAACACTTCTCTCTCTCTCCTCATTGATTGGGTACGGATTTCTAGGCCTCTAATTCTCCACACATCCAAAATTTCAAGAGGCCAAAATTTCAGGAGAGAAATTTTAGGAGACCGAATTTCTAGACAGTTTGACCAAGCGTTGACCAGCATTTGTTGACCTCCTTTGATTGTGTTTTTGTGAGGGCTATCTCTGTCTGGGAAGGCCGCATTTCTAGGCACAGAAATCAAGGCTAAACGTTGATTGTTGACCAACGTTGACTACAGCTAGGGCTGACCGCAGGTGGGTTGTTTGACTAGACTTTGACTAGGTTGAATTTGACTGTTTTGAGGGTTGTTTTATCTTGTTGTTTGGAGGCCGAAGTTGACCAATTTGCTGGGGGTCAAATCTTCCCTGTTGACAAACGTTGACTTTTTTGGTTAGGGCTCTTTTGCTGCAGTTATAAATTATCAGATTTGTAATTGTACTATCTCTCTCTATTGAAATATTGAAGACTAAAAGAAAATTTGATCAAGGGTTTCCCCACATCTTGTGCCTAGCTGGTGCCACATCTTGTGTCCTCTTGTCTTGGCTTGTCTTCTATTATTTATGTTTATGTTCTATCTGCATTTTACTATCATGTTGATGTGATTGCTAATCTGAATATTGATACTAGGCTAGTAAAGAAATTGAAGTAAAAAAGTTCTAAAGCATAGAACATACCATTGTTGCCCAAAATTAACATGGTATCAGAGTTGAGGTGAAGACAAAGCCCAGGCAAGAGTGAAAGAGAAATCACCAAAGACAGTTGGACAAGGACAATTCCTCATCCTACTTCCCTGCTGAAGACAAGCTCCATGATAAATCTGACTATCATGGATGGAAGATGTCTCTTGATTTGACTTTGGAAGAAAAAGAAGTGATGGACTATGTGTAGGGTAAAATCCCTGAACCTCCTTCAAATGTACTAGTTGCTACGAGGACCAAGTACAATAGGGCTAAATGTTGGCATTATGATGCATGTGTTGTACTTGATGGCAACCCTCTCATAGAAGATCATCTCACTTGTATACATTCAGAAGATATATCAGATATGATAGAGTGCATGAGTTACCAGACAACAAAAAGGGATCAGCTGACAGTTCACAAGTAAGCTTTGCCATCAAGTCCAAAGGGGGAGATTGTTGGCATTATGGCTAAAGTGTTGTCCTTGATGGCAACCTATTCAGGTGATGGATCACTATACAACAGGACAGAAGCAGAGCTGGTGTACAACAGGACAGTAGCAGAGATTGATGATCAGCTATCAAATATTGGAAAAAATAAGAAGTACGCAGGTACACCTTACATAAGGTGCGTACACGCAGGCCAGTGTTACATAAAGTGCGTACATACCCGCAATTATCCAGTTCATGGGGTGCGTACCCCTAGTGCACACACTTCAAGACAGTTAAGCGCCCACACATGGGGTTTTTCTCATGGTATTTAGCCGTCGGTATTGAGTTATCATGGTTTTGGTCCGTGGTATTGTTTATTTTATTATTATTATTGAGCCCCATGATCCTTGATTTAAGGAAGAGCTTGCCTATATAAAGAAGAGGAGATCATTTGGCTTAAGTGTGTTTTTGGGTTGAATATCTTAAGAAGCTAGATCTGAAGTTCTTGTGATGGGTTATGAGAGATGTCTAGATCTAAATAAGGCGAATCTACTGATGGATTGAGATCTCTTTGGCGCATGTTCAGATCTGTAGATCTGACTGTCTGGGTTGTTCTTGAAGTCTCGAAATTATCTATACCCGGAGGTACGCTAGTCCAGTGAAAGAAAAGTGCGGAGATACGCAGGCACAGAAGCGCTGTAGGTGCGCAGGTACGCAGGAGAAGAAGCACTGCAGTTGCGTAGGGGCGCAGGCATTTGATTGGAGACAGAGCGCACATACGCAGGGAGACAGTAAGGCACAGTGCGCACATACGCAGGGAAACAGTTGCATACAGTGCGTACTTATACGCAGCTGTTATATGGGTGAAGCTGCGTATCCCTCTTGAGATCTATTTTGCTGTACATGTCTATCATTACTGTGATCTGGGTTTTGAAGTAATGTCTGATGTCTGAT